>JAAAKQ030476609.1:0-15579 GCA_010016005.3 Zanna intricata
TATATATATATATATATATATATTAGTTTCACTTGTTGGAATAATGTGTTCATTTATCTAATGTTTTGAACTCTTCTATCTATGCTGCTAGAATTTAAATCATATATACCTTTAGTATATATACCATACTGCTTTGAGTTTAAGACGCACCTTTTTTTTTTTATAGATTTAAGGGTGAAAGTGTCAGGTGTGTCTTAAATTTGAGGTGCAACTTAAATTTTTTTTTTGGGGAGGGGCAAAAAATGCTAATACATTATCATCATCCAGATAAAAAAAATGCACTAAAAAAATTTAGAACAAACTAATAATTAAAAGTAGATTAAAATAAAAATATGACTAGTAACTTAAAAACTAATATCACTAAAAACTTACAATTAATATAACATACAAGTGGAAAATTAAAAAGCTAAAAACTTACACTTGATTAAAATTAAAATATTGAGTAAAACTTAAAGCAAATACCACAGATAAAATATCACCAAAATCTTACAACCAGTATCACAGTCTTATTTAAAATGAGACAGTATAATATAAAATTTAACAAAATCTGAGAGGGGTGGAAAGACCCCTTTTTGGATAACAGAATCATAAACAACAAACACAAAAACATAAAAGTAAAAGCATAAACAGACGCATTCAAAATGTTTCAAATACAAAAAATATATGCAAAAACGATAAAAATTTATGTAAAACACTAACAAAACGCAAAAATAGAAACATACAGTCTAAAACTTCATTATCATTGTCCAAAATTGCATCTTCATTCGGATATCTAATTAAATTTGGCATAAATTCATAGTTAATAGGTGCAAAGCTGAAGTTTTTGAAGCCTGTTCAACATCAAATGGAGACCATACAGGAAACTTGAAATAACATTTACCTTCGTGTACAGAACTTACACAAATTTCTAGAAAGATGACCGATCTCAAAGAGCTTTTAATCTCAACAGCTTTATCACTGTTGACATAATTTAGTGAGGAGTCATCTTTCTGAAATTTGTGCATGTGCTGTATGCATGACAAATGTTCTTTCATGTTTCCTGTCTAATCTCTATTCGATGTTGAACAGGCATATAGTATACTACTATAGTTGTAAATCGGCCCATCCTTTTCATAACTGTTCCATTTTACGTACTTGTGTTTTTCTAACTATTTCATCATCATGGAAAAGCATTTCACATATGACACAGACTTTAAATTCCAGATTATTTTACATACTGGACATGTTGGAAATTGTGCTGCCAGTAAACAGTTCTTGGTAAACAAAGTAAAAGAAATTATTTGCATGTAAACTAATGAAGACTTTTTTTCGGGACCAAAACTTGAAAAATATCTGGAAATTGATGCTGCTGTTTGTGTTTATTTCAAGGAACTTTGCACAGAAGGTCTTCCAGTGAAAAAGACAGACTGATGTTAAAGTCCAGGGGAATTGCAGGGAGTAATGGTCTTCAATTTAAAGCAAGGTGTGGATGTTATGAGAAATTCATGAAAAGAATGGTATGGTCAGAGAAAGTATGGTCTATCATTGCTTCACAGAATCTCCATTAGCCAGAAGTTACTATCACATTATAGCAGAAATTAATACAATTTCAATGTTACATAATCCATCTATGATTAAAGAAAAAATACTCTCTCTAATTGGTAATGTCGATGAAGTTGTGTTCTTTGATATCCCCAAATTATACCATAAGTGAGAAGAGACTAAAACAAGTAATGGTAAAAACAACTAGATATAAGAAAGTAAAAGTAATTGTTATGTTGAATGCTACTGTTGAGATGGAAATAAATTATCGCTGTATGGAATTCTAAACAGGAAAACTGTGCCAAAAGAAAGGTTCTGTGATGGTATGATTGTTTAAACTCAATAGAACTCCTGGGTGACGAGCAATCTAATGTAAGATTGGTTAGGATGTGTATTAGAACATAGACTGGGTGGATTTCTGAAACGATACAGTATGTTAGTATTGGGCGCTTTTCGTGGTCATTTGTCTGACAACATTAAAACAAAACTGACTGTTGGAAAATGTGATTTAGTTGTAATTCCTGGAGGGATGATGAGTCGATTACAACCACTGGGTGTCGGGGTTAATAAATCTTTTAAAGATCGTATTCGTGCAAATACAATTAGTGGTTGACTGAAAATGATCATCCTCTTACACCAAGACACAAAATTAAAGAGCATCAACAGCAAAGATTGTAGAATGGGTTTCTAAAGCTTGGAATGATTTGTGATCAGAAATAGTTAAAACGTGAAACTTGAAATGTTGCTTGTTGAATGCATTAGATAGTTCTGAAGATTATGTACTTTGGAACTTCAGTGATGCAAATGAATCTGCCTCAACATCCGACTCAGATGAAACTGATGATGACGACTTGGCAACAAATATAGAAAGCTAATGAGACACTTTTTAATCACAAAAAAATTACTTTGATTATTAATAAAATACTATACTTATAAAGCTAAATACACACATAGCCTACATTACATTTGAGATACTATAGTACAAAATATAGTGTTGAGTGCTTTTGATTTAAGTGTTTTATTGCATATTTGGATTATTCTGTAAATTGTAAGTGGCTACGGTTTAATTTTTTATATTTATTTTCCGTATAGGATGAACTTAATAAAAAATATTGATATATTCATAATACCTATATGACTTACTGTTATTTATAATAAACAATTTATACATATTTTAATATTTCTGTTGAATATCTTATTATTTTCCTGAAATTATCTAGGGTGCATCTTAAATTCGAACTACAGGTAGGGAACTACAGTATATATTTTTTTATTATGTTAGATGCAGTTATTATTTATAATTATTTATCGTTAATAGAAGTAGTTTTTTGGTACCTTAACAGTTTATTTGCAATTATGGTGATTGAGTTTCAACAAAATATTTATCATGGTTGACAAATTTATGTTACACCAACCAAGAACTGATTGAAAAACAGGTTTTTTTTTGTACAAGAAACAAAAGTACATATGATAAACATGAGGAATTTTATATGTAGAAGTATTTTGACATTAGGTACATCAGTATTTATATTATTGAATATTCATTCACAGAATATGAAAATGAGTTATTACTATTAAAATATTATTATTGTTTACGTGATTCTTATTTTTATAAGTTGCATTCTGATATTTTTCTTTGTTGCTAGATAATAAAGTAAAACTTGTTTTAGATTTAATTAAATTTCATCTGTTTGATGCTGATCCTAGAACTTATGATACATATCTACTGATGAAAGCTGTACATTTAATTCAGTTGTGAAATAATTAATTAATTAATAATTAAATAATTATTAAACAGCTGCAAAGATATATTTTAAGTTATGAACAATATTTTTGATTTGTTTTTGAACAATTCTATTTTATTTGATTGAAATAGCAATTTACTGTAAATTTATGGAAAGAATCTGAAATTGTTATTCTTGGATTTGTTATGGGCAGGTGAGTGCTATCACTCCACCAAGTATCTGTACTTATTCGAAAGGTACTTAAATTATTTTATGTTTTTGAGGAATAAGTACCACAAGAGTCATGTATTTACCTATTGTTTGTACTTACTGTTAAACAATTGTATCATTTGTTTTTTGTACTGAATTTCCTATAGTTTTCAGACTGTGTAAATGTATAACCATTTTGTAAGATTGCTTTGTTATTTGGAGGTTGATGAATATTCTAATTCTTTTGAAACAAAAACTTGTATAAGTGTTGTGTTGTATAGAGGTAATCGGTATTTAAGAAAAAAAAAAGGTTTTGGTCTTTAACATCCCTGAATGTGAAAAACTTGCAATGAATTTTTGTTTGCTGCATATCAGTAGAATAATATTTACTTGAATATTTTTTTGTCAGTTAATGTTTGTAAGTTAATCTATACAAAAAAAAATATTACGCAACATATTATTGTAATTTATTCAGATTAAGTTAAAAAATATAAACAAAGCAAATTTTTTTCTCGCAAAACAGCTGGAGTTGAGAGGTGCATTTAGTACAGTCCTGTTATTAACTCATGCATATATAATGTATTTCTTTTAGCCTTCTTGTTGATCATTTACAGTCTGTACTTTTGTGTACAATAGCATTTAATGCTATAATTGTATTGTGATTTTTTGGAAGATGGCAGATGTGTTTAACAGTGTTAACACATATTTTGCCAAATGCTTAGTAAACTAATACAATTTGTAAAATTCATCAAGCATTGTTGACTATGCTTAGTCAAATAAAAGAATGGTTACACAAATAAAAGAATTGTTTGTTTGCTATTTATTATTTTTAATAAAAAACAAAATTGAGCCCTTTTTATGGAAATTGTGATGAAATCTACACAACTCTTGTAACAGTTTCCCCGTATCAAAAAAGATGAAATAAAAAGATAGTTTCACTCGCATAAAAAACTGGTCAACCAGATTATGGTTTTTGCATCCTCTAGTTTAACCCAGGGAACTACATCCTGATGGCTAGATGAACTGTAGTATATGAGGTACGGTGAAAAATATTTTATTTTAAATTTATCCACCCTTCAATATATACACCCCTCCCCTATCCATACAACGCTCCATGCAAATTTTTCAATGTTTTCTGAAACAATCTGGAAGTCCTCTTCTGTGAGCTCTTTTGTGACGTGTGCCGCTTTTTCTTTCAGCTTCAGTGGTTTGAATTCTTGTTCCTTTTAATGTGGATTTACCTTGGGGAACAGATTGGTTATATGGTGCTAGGTCAGTTGAATAAGTCGGATGGTTTAACACTGGGTTATTATACTTGGCTAGAAATGTCTCCACAGACAATGCACGATGAGCCTGTGCGTTGTCCTGATGAAGAACCCATGACTTGTTCATCCACAATTTGGATTTTTTTCTCTTATTTTTACATGGAGTTGAACAAGAACCTTAAGGTAGTAATGTTAATTTGATCTTCAGGAGTCCAGTGAAGGTACACGATATATAAAAAAAAAAAAACCAATCATCATCGCTTTGAATTTTGATCATTATCTTCTCGGCCATCTTAGAAATCCTTAAACCACTCAAAAACTTGCACATGTGATAAACATTTATTGCC
The DNA here is from genome assembly GCA_010016005.3 of Zanna intricata. Classification (NCBI taxonomy): domain Eukaryota; kingdom Metazoa; phylum Arthropoda; class Insecta; order Hemiptera; family Fulgoridae; genus Zanna; species Zanna intricata. Next base: position 5,068 of record JAAAKQ030476609.1, read on the forward strand.
ATATTCTTTTTTTTTTAATAAAACGTAAGTTTCAGTAGCGGTTTTTCCAAGTTTCATACAAAATTTAACAATTCTTTGCTGTAATGAAAGACTTATCATTGTTTCGGCAAAAAAAAAAAAATAGATGTTATCCAAACGAAGGCCATGGCCAGACTATTATGTTTAAAGAGTTTAATTGTACTACCTGTGTTGATGTATGTTACTATTTTATTTTCATAGTTAATAGTATTTTAGGTTTTTGATAGGTAGTACTAGTAGTTAGTTTTTTAATAGTTAATTAGTATTTTCATAGGTAATTATGTAAAAGAAGTGTTTTTATTTAGAATTTATCGAGTGGGATGAATTAGAATTGACTACCTTTTGTAATCTCTTCAGCACTTAGTTTCATAATTGAATATTAGCAAATGTTAATTTCGGTGTTCTTCCTACATGCTCAATCTAATTGTGATATTGCTACATGTTTTAAATGGTTAGCAGATTTGTAATTTGTTAATACTAGATGGTTTTATGAACTATGGTACTTTACCATTCTGAAAAAGCAGAATTTGCTGTTTGATGAATTGCTGTTGTGGTGTGCAGTGATATTTTCTAGTAGTTTTGTGGAAGCTATGTTTTTTCCTAATTTATATGTAAACTTGGCCATCTCATTAATTTTTATTTTATGTTATTTCTTGATCTTCGATATATTTTTCAAAGATATATATCTGCACTTTTTGATGCTGTAGGAATTGTTCTCCTTCCCACTCATAAAGATAAACAATTATTAAATTTGTTCATGTGAGTCTACTTTGCCATTTGATTCCATATATTTGTGATTATTGATTTAAGTCATGTTTATTATTTTTGATAAATAAAAGAATAATTTAATAAAAAATAGTATTTTTCTAAGAAATTATATGATACATAATTTTATATATATTTCTCATTTCTTTAATTTTAAACAGTTTGAAAAATTATTAAAAAATGGGATCTTTACTCTGTAATGACATTTTTTCCCTGCTGCTTTTGTTATTTCTAAATTATGCTACATCTAAGTCTTTTATATTTATTTATTAAATTGTAATTTAGTTATTTTTTATTATCTGATATATTTTATTTATATTCAATGTATAAAATGTTTTATTATTGCCATACTAAATGATTAGTTGCATTATGCTTTTTTCTAGAAGTGTTTAATCATATTTAGAGCAGTATGATTGTTCATTGATATTTGTGCCTGTTGCTTGCATGTGTTATTTATACATTTTACTTTAATTAGTAGATTTGAAATTATTACAATTAAATTTTTATAAGATTATGGTTTTTGCTTCACAACTATAAAAGTGATAGTTCTTTGAATCAAAAGATTTACAACCTTTTCATATTTTCTTTTCATATTAGTTCCGATAATAAAAAAAAAAATACATTCTAGATGAGATGGATAACAATATCCCTTGCAACCTGATAATTCCTCAATATCTGGATTATATCTAGAAGTAATATTTTGGAAATTGAATAAAATGCCAAAGCCATCCATATTTAATAAAACTTCTGCCCGTACATAATCAGAGTAAATAATATTAGGTTCAGTTTCCTTGTTAAAATTGTTTGTTGATTTTGATCTTTATATAAGTGATGGTGGTATCTACCATTTACCTGAATTTATTTTTGTACAAGCATTTTCCTGCTGGTTAAAGTTTTCTTTGATGTTGCTAATGAAAGTTTGGGAATGTAGTTTGAATTTTTTACTTTATCTTCATCAAATGTTGCAGTATGTAAGTTTTCTCTTAGTTACTGTTATATCTCCTGGAAAAGAATGGTCATCATCACATTCTGCTCCCTGGAAACAAATTATTAAACAAGATTGTAAATTTGTTTTGCAGTTTAGTACTTGCATAAAAGAAAACTTTAACAAACATAAACCAGAAAATGCTTTTCAAAATTTTGAGTACAATTGTGATTTTAAATATATACATTGTTATACATTGCTTAGTGAATATATACATTGCTTAGTGAAATACACCTTTTATTTCTGTATATTTAATGGTTGCTGTTTAACAGGTGAGTTAATGATTATATTTTCTATCTCTATTAAAAACATTTATTATTATTAATGATGTAATCAGAAATTATCAGGGACATTATCCAATCTTTTGTGTGGAGTGCTGTAGATTATGACTTTTATCACTCAATATAATAAATAAGTATATACATATATATATATATATATATATATATATATATAAATGTAAATTTATACTAAATGTGTATGTAAGATGATTACTTAAAATGGTAAGTTGATAAAAAATTATAATTTTTAAAGCTGTTATGATGATATAAAATATCAAGATTTTTAATATTAATTGTTCAGTTGGTCTGTACTTATACTACTAGATATGTTTCATTTATGAAAAGGAAGGTGAGCATTGCAACTATGCTTCCTTATACACTTGTTTGAAGCAGCATGTAAATAAATTTTTGGACTCATTCTAGATAAACCAGTGTTTAATTAATTGAATTTTAGATTAACAGGTTTAAACATTAAACGGTTTTTATTTTATTTACATGTATTAATACTTTATAAGAAGTTATATATGATAAAAAATATTATATGTTTCAGAAATCTGTAAAGCTGTTTGGGAACAAATCGTTTAGTTTCAATGACACACTTGATAGTGGATCCTCTTCAACTCCATATTACAATGCGTACACTTCAACTCTATTACCATATGATACTTATACTCCAAATCCCTCACCGTCTACCGCAGAATATAAGACATTTAACTTATTTGAGTCAGTACCTCGTTATGGGATGAAACACAATTTATTGTTTCAGGTATGGAAGTAATGTAGATAATGTATTAATTATAAATTGATCCATCTAAGATACATTAAATAAGATGACATTTACTTTATTTTTCATATTCTTTACAAAAATGTTTTTATGGAAACCTACATTTTCAGTTGTAATTTATTTTAAACTATTTATATTAAATTATACTCAAATACATTCAAATTTATCCAGAAAAATATAAATTTGTTTATTTAAAAATAAAAAATAAATTAAAACTTTTTAAAATATAAATTATAGAAATTAAAAATAATTAAAAACTATGTATATAAAATATGATGTCAAATTTTTAAAAATTATAATAAATAAATAGGCAGGATAAAATGCATCATCATTATCATTATCTTTATGTGAAAAAAATGGCAGCAGTTTTTCAAATAATGATAATGTATAATAAAATTTAATTTAATTCAAATTCACATAATACTGTAAAATTGGCTGGCTAACTTATATGTTGCATTTTATCCTGGTTATTTATTTATTGCAATTTTTACCAAATTTGATGTCATATTTTATATACGTAGTTTTTAATTTTAGTTTTTAATTTCTGTAATTTAATTTAAAAAAAGTTTTAATTTATTTTTTATTTTTAAAGTGTAAAAAAAAAAATTATATTCTTCTTTATAAATCTGAATGTATTTGAGTGTAACATGTATTTGATATAAACAATTTAAAATAAATTACAACTGACAATGTGGGTTTCCATGAAATTGTTTTTGTAAAGATATGAAAAAATAAGGTCAATGTCATCTTATTTAATGTATATCTTCTGTACATAGGTGGATCAATTTGGTTTATATTTGTATATCAGTATAGAGGAATATGGGTCTTGAAAAGATTGACTTCAGAAATATTATAATATATTAATTATATATATATATATATATATATATAATATTTTTAAGGGTATTGTCATTTTCATTGGTACTGTGCATTTCATCCCTGTTTCTATTATAGCAAAATGTATGCTGTGATTTATAGATAAAGATAGAGCATTTATTTCTAATATTTAAAATTATGAATATCAGTTAAGATATAAATTTAGATTTAAAATGAAATTATAATTTTAGTTTAGGTTATAAACATTTTTAGGGCTTTCCATCGAGCTAAACAAGAAAACAAATTTTTGATTGTTAAAATATCAAATATAACCTTCCTCAAAGCTGTTGCCATGTGTCTTTTCTCAGTTAAGTGTCAGACTTAAAGAAGGCAAGAAAAAATAAATCTGTAGGTTTCAGGCCTCTTATTAGAAAAAAAAAACTTATTATTCTTAGTAATGGTATTTTTATTGTTCACAGCAAATAAAAGTTTATGTCACATTATGAAGTTCTGGAGAGTTGTTGCTTTTTTTTTTTATTTAATTTTTAGATTTTCAAGAAATTTTAACAGTGTTCGTATGAATACAACATTTATAAAGTATGCTAAGTATACACCTTAGCCGGCCTCCGTGGCGCGAGTGGTAGCATCTCGGCCTTTCATCTGGAGGTCCTGGGTTCGAATCCTGGTCAGGCATGGCAATTTTCACACACGTTATAATTCATTCATCTCATCCTCTGAAGTTATACTTAACTGTGGTTCCGGAGGTTAAACAAAAAAAAGAAAAAAGTATACAGCTTAGGCAATTATTTTTTTAAGTTTTGTAATTTGCATTAATTCTTTTTAAAAGTAATTTGTGTGTGCGTTGTCCACTTGTAACACTTCATCCTAATTTCTAATTGTTGCTGTTGACTGATTTTTTTTTTTGTTACTTATTTTTGATGATATTTAATTCATTCTTCTAAACTACAAAATAAATGCTCTGCAGAATCCCTGTGTTGATGAAAAATATTACTTTTTAAAGTTACATTTGGTAAAATAACATTTACTTTCTCTTGTTTCGGGCTTTAGAATTGTTTGCTTATTGTGAACCTTTTGTAAAATAGGAAGGGAAGAAAGGTTTTGTCTTTTCACTGTGAATGAAAATTCTCTTAAAGTGCTAAATAAATAAAAGAGAAACATACTTACTCGTTCCTAATCTTTATCAGAACTGTTATAATTTTGTAACATCATGATACTCGTACATTGTACATCTTGATGGACTTTGTAAATGTCAGTTTTATTCTACTAAATGGATGGTGATTCAGCTTATCTGATGATGAAATTTAAAAAAGATATATTCATTAAATTTCAAATGATGTTATAATATTTGTAAAGATTCCCAAAAATACTAATACGAAATGTTGGATAGTTTTTTGTATTTTAAAAATATCTATATTAAATTTAGCATCTTTATCTTTCATTTGGGCTCTGAGTTTGAATCCCTCCAATTAGGGTTGACTTTTTTCACAAGCTTTAAAAAATTAATTTTTTATTCTGAAAAAATGGGAGGAAGATTTGTAACTGGATATAGTCTTATAATTATTAGTGGAAACAGAATGAATAAGCATATTAATTAAAATTATGTTTTTATTTATGTATATACCAGAGATATCTCTAAAGTAAAGACTGCAGGGAAATTTCTTTCCTTAAAGTTGGTGAACTTATGTCGTTCATGGTTACCGATAGTACTGTACACACTGGATTGTTGTCTGTAAGTTGTTGTATTATAGTAAATTTGGTTATGTGTGAATTATTATGTTATAAAATGAATAGGAAATAAATGTTGCCACCGACTGTGAAATTTGTGAAGTCATATGTTTTTTAAACCATCAGAATGTTGAGCCACAGGCAGTTGGTTGCTGTGTACAGTAATAATGTATTGAATGAAAGAAACGTCCGAAAATGGTGTGGAAGGTTTAGAAATAACAGAATTAATGTGCATGATGAAGAATGTTCAGGGAGGCCTTCAATAATTACCAAGGACTTATTGAAAGGCATCGATGATGAAATCAGAAAAAATTATCACTCACTGATTTCCAACCTGGCCCTTCTTTTTCCTGATGTTTCAAGAGCTGTTATTGGTCACATTTTTCATGACCATTTAGGCTTCAGAAAGGTTTGTGCATGTTGGATGCTGCATTTCTTATGGAAAGTCATAAAAAAATCCGAATGGGATCTGCTTTGGAATTTTTGATGCGCTGCATAGAAAAAGATGATCAGTGCCTTAAATCAATTATTACTGGCAATGAAACATGGATTTTGTATCAGAGGCTAGAGAGAAAATGACAGTTGAGTGAATGACTTCAACCTCAATCACCAACCAGACTAACAAAGGTCAAGCCACAACCACGTGGATGCAAACTGATGATCAATTTTTTACTATCAGTTTGGCATACTGCTGATTGATTTCATACCATGTGGAATGACTATAATGCAGAAGTCACCAGGCGTGTATCAAAGCATTTAAATATTTCACAATCAAGCGTGTTCACTTCATGAGGCACAGCTGCACCATTCCATATAACATAGGTAGAAAACTTATTACTACAAGATCATAGTAAGTGGAAGATATTCTGCCGATGGTTAACTAGAAAATGGGTATTAAGTTGAGATTTCCTTTGTCATATTTTGGTATGTGATGAATCATGCTACACAAGAAGTGGAATAGTAAATTTTTGTAACACTCATATTTGGGCGGATGAAAACCCTCATGAGATTGTGACAAGACATTTCCAACCAACATTTTCAATTAATGTATGGTTTGGTGTTTTATATGATAATTTGATTGTTTCATTTTTCTTACCAAGGAGGCTTACAGGAAAATGGTACTTAAACATTTTGGAAACAAACCTGCCCACCCTCTTAGAAGATATTATTATCAAACCAGGTTAGAGATGTTGTTTATGTACGATGGAGCACCTCCTCATTTTTCAAGTAATATAAAGGATCATTTAAATAATACATAAAATAGACAATGGATTGGTCGAAAAGGAGCAGTGCAAAGGCCACCATGATCTCCTGACCTCACGCCATTAGACCTTTTCTTGTGGGGTTGGATGAAGTCAGTTGTTTACTTAAATGGATTAACACACAAGAGAAACTAAGGAGTTGCATAATAGAAGCTGCAGAAACTATTAAACCTAACGTTATGAGATGCGCTATAAAAGAATGGATTTGTTGAGTGTAATCATGTATTGAACATAGGCTACTTCAAGTAATTTTGAAGGTAATTTATAATGCCTTCATTAATTTTTCTGTGTTTTCAAAGTTAAATTACATTCTATTTTAAAAGCTGTTTTCAACTTATTGACAAAATTGGTTATTTCATGCAGTTAAAAGTTTTTTCACAGTTCAGTCTGTTTTGTTTTTAATAAAGTTAAATTTCAATATCCTGCATTCAATTTTTTCTTAAGTAATGTACATTAATCTTTTCAGAATTAAATTTTCTACATTTTTAATTAAAAAAAAAAAATAGAACTGAATTAACTGTTTAACAAAAGTTCCTTATATTAAATACAAAAACATGTTATTTTTAACTGCCAATTTTTATATTTTACAGCAGATATCTTTAAACTTAATGTAGGTACAGTTCTGGCACCCATTATTTTAATATTTTCAGTTCAAAAACTGTAAGAAACAACTAAATTCATCCCTTAATTTACCTTCCTAAAATTTCAAGAAATTTTCATTTCCCTGGGATATCTGCAATACAGCAGAAATCTTTCGCTAGTTGTAACTCGTTAATGAAGCGTTTTCAGGCCTATGTTTGTATGAACTGTTTTTTCCTATTTTTAGCTATAGAATCAGCTCCTGAGAGATTGCCATATAGTTTTGAATCACCTTTATATATATTACTTTACTGAGGTTAATGTTTTTAAAATTCATGTTATTCCTCTACAGTATTAAATTTATAAATTTTGTAAAATAAACCATCTAGTACACAATATTGTTAAGACATATCTTACCGTAATTCTTTATGAAAGTATTTTTGCGGGATCCACATTTGTAATCATGATTACAATATCTCTGTTATTGCATAATAAAGATTTAAAAATAATAATACTAAAATAATTAACGAAAATAAGTGCAGTTTCATGAAAATGAAAAATTAAATTAAGATATGTTTTATCTCAGTATTCTGTAGCAAGTGGTTTATTTAAAAAAAATTATACATAACTTCTTTTATGTATAATATTTATATTTAGATGTTATTTTTATAGTAAAAATGCCTTTAGTTTTAGATTATAAGTAAAGTTTTTTATAAATTATTTTTGAGTGTTTTCTTCTTTTACAATTTACTTCAATAACTCTTCAGCACAATTCTACTTTTGTATTAATTTAAATAAGTTCCATGAAGTTGTTATACTACATGGTACATTGGCTATTTGTTTTAGGACTCGGCAGAAGATATACTACCCCTAGATGAAAGTAAACAAACATATTCTCGCTTCTTGGGAAACTCGTTGAACATCATACTTTCTGTACGTCGGTGTCCTGTAAATCGAATGACACTGTGTGTTACTTCAGATCCTGAATTAGAAAAATGTGTGAAAATGAGGGTATGTAGATCCTTTTTACTTTTGTCAAAAATAAGTTATGTATGTGTATCAAGGTAAAAATAGGTTTAACTGGTGTTGTTATTAGTTATAAAAAAAAGAAAAACTGTCTAAAAGGTGTCTCCTTGACTAAGATTATGCTATAAATGAAAATGTATAGACCTTTTCTACAATTAAAACCGCGTTTCACCATTTTTAAATGGATAAGAACATAAACTAGATACAAGTTCACATTACAGATTAATAACATCCATCATATTCTGACATGTAAATGTTAGTCAGCCTGATCATGATTGAACATGTAACTGATATGTACATATAACTGTACTTTTTTCCTTATTATTATTTTATTTTTCTTACTTTTAGCAATCTAATGTCATACTTTTTAATCCCATTAATTTTTTTATACAATTCCATTGGATTTTATTGTTAATAACACTTATGTATAATGTAGCTTTTATCAGATTCTTTATGTATTATGTTTTATTTTAAACAGGATTAGACAGCTCTGATAACCTTGACATTGTGAAAGGAAAAATATACTCTTAGGTTGTCAGTAACCCAGCACTTTCAGCAATATAATATGATAAATATTATAAATATAATATGATAATACAGATCTGTTTTGATTCTCTGTTCTAGGTTTCTTTTTTCTTTAGTAGTAATTAGTTTGAATATATATATATATATATAATGCCATCTTTATATAATTAACATACATATAGTGGCATATATTAATGAATTTTAAATTAAGTTTTTATTTGTGTACTATTTAGAAAATGATTAACTGTTTTGTTTGATTCATTAAGAATGGTAACTAATTATATTGCTGAATGCAAAGAAAAAAAGTTGTTTGTTCATTTTGACTGTAAAATGGAACTAATAGTTACACTTTATTTTACAGAAACTAATAAAATGGTGACGTGTTAAACATACATAAATTTATAATTTGATATGTTGTAGGTTGCACTGAAAGCCCAACTTTTAACTCCAGAAATGCTTTGTTACAAAGGCCACAGCCAGATTCATTGCATGCAGGCAATAAAAAATGGGTCTGTATAATTCAGTAAAATTATTGATGATACTTTTAAGAATTTATTGTTTTATAATTTAGGTGTATTTCATAAGTTAAATAATTTTGGTCATATTTTTTAAAACAAATGATTAAACAAATTTGTAAACAGATTTCTTTGTCTAAGGGATATTACAGTAGTTCTCAGTTAACAGAACTATTCATTCGTTTTGTAAAAGTACAAATGTTTTTTTTTTCATTTTTCCTTAGATAAATATTTTATTGATTAATTAAAGGCAGTTTTAGCATTTAATTGCAGATATCTTTCAAACGTGATTTCTCATTATATTGAAATAAATTTTATGAAAATGAGTTCCAAATAATTTTGTTTCTTATTTTATGCATTGTTTATGCTTGAAAATTTTCATTATCTACCATTTCCCTCGGCTAGTATTTTTCATAATTATGAAAAACTCATTTGCAAAATAGTCAATTTATTACATATGCTGTTATTCTACTCTTTTATTACTTTGTGTATAGTAAAAGTGTAGGACATGTTTTCTAAAATATTTGCAATTATCTCAGATTCATATCTAATATCAGGTAGTAGCATGATTAAAGTACTATTCATCTTTCTAGTAAGAGTTGTCATTGTAAGAAACTGATAACATTTGTTATGACTGAAAATAATTGTTTTTACAATGGAAATTTGTGTTAAGTTATTTTTCAACACAATTCCCACTGACATTCAAGAATTTTTTAGTTTGGGAAATGAATTTGAGTTTACAATTGTCATTGAAAAATCTTCTGCCTGTTCATTGAAGCAGTAGGGAACAGTTGGTTTAACATTATCATTAGTCTGTATGCATTTTCCACTTAAGTCTTCTAATTTCAGGAAAAGATGAATGTCAGATCTGGATTGTATGAAGGATGACTCAATATCTGCCATCAAAACTCTTAAAATTGTTTCACTCTGTTTTGAATAATATTAAAATAATAACATAATCATCTTGAAAAACACACACACAAACACACACGGAGTGAACTTATTGATGGTTTTGTGTAGTTAAAAAACCATTCTATGACTTTCATGGTTGAAGGAGCCTGTTTGGGTTTGGTTGGAGAATGCATTATTCCATTCAAGAAACTGTCATTTAGTTTTAAATGTGGGTTGAGAGACCATCTTTATGTGATCAGAGAATTGAGTACAGTTCAGTGAATTTACAATTGTACCTCACAGTTATTTGGATTGATGA
>JAAAKQ030476620.1:0-22889 GCA_010016005.3 Zanna intricata
CGAACATCCGGAAAATTTCTATCCGGTGTTTTTGGTTCCTTAGATGTCAAAATGTCAGCACACCGGGCTGGTCTAGTGGTTAACTCGTCATCGAAAATCTGCTGTTTCGAAGTTGAAGGTCCTAAATTTCAAATCCTAGTAAAGGCAGTTACTTTTATTCGGATTTGAATACTAAATTGTGGGTACCGGTGTTCTTTGGTAGTTGGGTTTCAATTATCTACACATCTCAGGAATGATCACTGTATAAAATAACACTATAAAGGAATAGACACTGTACACGACTACACTTTATTTACACTCATACATATTATCCTCATTCATCATCTTAAGTAATACCGTACAATAGTTTCGGAGGCTAAACAGAAAAAGAGAGGTGTGAAAACGTCAGATCCGGTGAAAACTGTATATGCCCTAACTGGACCGATTATAATACTTCCCTTTCAACAATTGGATTTCTGCAATAGCGCTAGATGGGAAAGTAGTAAGTGATACGTGTTGAACCTCTTTTCAAGACAGCTGTTTAGTTTGTTCAAGTATTTTAAAAGGCTTTAAAAGCACGTATATATAATTTCTGCTTAAACTATAAATATTTGTACACCCATATATAGAACACTGTTAACATTTTCGTTGGTTCATATTAAAAATTGTGATGTTAATGAAATATCAATAGTTATTTATTTTTACTATATATTAAAATCCAGTTTCAATATCTACTTTTATTATTTTCACTTTTTCTTGTACTCTTTATAAATTCTCACTTTTTTTGTTACGCTTATTAAATTAATTTGTGGAATGCTCCATTGTTAGTCAGTCTTGTTCCATCCTTCTAAGATTCAACATGTGTTTATTAGGAATGTATAATTAATACAGTAATGTTATACATATAAAATACAACTCCAAAAATCTTAATATTAATAGTAATAATTTATATCAGACTTTTTTATTTGAAATAATTAGCGAATAATGAAACTTTTAGAATAAATAAACTTAACCGTGGTATTGAACAAGGCGATTTGTTATTTAATCAGTTGTAATGGAATATACTTGTTTCGTCAAATATCTACTTTAAAATTACTATTCTGTTTAAATTTTAATATAGTTATACAAAAATCTTCATTGCAGGCGACCATTTACGGTTTTGGTGGCATAAATTCAAGATCATTTAATAAACTCCATCGATTGCTATAAAAAAAGTACAAACAGAATATACCTTCGAGATAAAATAAAATATAAAAAAAAAATTATTTTGTAAATAAGTTGCAATTTTTGAAAGTAAAAATTAGAATTACTAGAACGGAAATGGAAATGAGGCGATATTTAATCTCACTCATTTATAAGAAAGTGTTTAGACGGACAAATTAGAAAACTGGGGTGCTGGAAAAAACTATTTTAGAAAATTTAAATGGAATAAAACAACCTTTGTTTTATAACTCTAAGTGGAGCCAATTATTCCATTTATGTTCGTAATTTCATGAATAGAATATCCTGAAAAAAATATGAGTTCTATTCTTATGATAAAATAAAAAAATAATAAAAAAAAAAAAACAATAAAATTCCTTCTATAAGAACAACTCTACAAAAATAAAAAATAAAAATAAAATAATTCAGAAAAATAAAAGTGAATTAGCTAAAGAAACAGGGAGAGAAATGAGAATTTCTAGGGAGAAAGGGTTCGTGGTAGATATTTAGCCATTCATTCCCTGTGAAACCCCTACCCAGATCTCTAGAGCAACTTTTCGACTAGAAACCGAGCGGTTTATTAAATTCTTTTACATCAGCTAGAAAAAGATAAAGACTTGTGAAAGAGCGAGAGATCAAAATCCATTTTCCTAAATCGTTTTCACTTATGAGACGACGGCCGATGAAAAGTGTGAGATCCTTTTTCACTACCCATACTCTCTCATATAATTTTCTACCATATCTCAATTTTTAACATTTCACTTAAATAATAATGCTTTACTTAGTGTTTTTTTTTTGTTTGCTTGACATATACAAAATCTAAATTCGTTGTATTATATAAGCACATATTGAAATCCCTTATCATTTCATATAACGTTTAAATCTTTAGAAACAAATAACTTCATTTTTCAGCAGTATGATAACAAAAAATATTTTTAACCCAATAATTATTCCTCATATCCTATGGGTGGAGGGTAAAAATTATTCATAGAAGTAGGCTTTCCATATAACACGGTATGAAAAAAAAATAAAATCAAAAATTTAGATCCTATTTTTAATACAAATCAACTTAAAATCATATTCATATAAGCAGCTGTAATACAAAACGTCCTAACTGGTTCATAATCAACGCCCACTAAAACTATTAAAGATATACTGGTGAAAATATGTGCACATCGCTCTTCTTACGATGTAAGCGCACATTAAGAAAGGTCTTTTTTGAAATTTCCAGTTTAAGTGGTTAAAATGGTTTAAGTTAATTTTAAAATGGAGTAACTACTTTTTTTTTTTTTAATTTCTCGGTAAAAAATGAAAAAATTTGATTTTTCAGGAGTGATGTTCATGAAACTATTAAAGTGATATTTACATAAAAACCTTAGTTGAGTTTATTTTTTCAATTTTTATTTTTTAAGGGGTGCGACGGTGTAAAAATTGGTAGCTCAATCAATTCTGCCACTGCCACTGTTATTGTATGTGCGACGCGAATGGCGTCGCACTTGACTGGCGAAAATTAAAAAAAATATAAAAGTTAAAAAACTAAGAGAAATAAAGTAATGGTTTTTTTTTCAGAGAACCGGGAAAAAATATTTTTATCTTACGAACGACAGGTAACCAGTTCTAAGTAGTATTAAAATTGAGGTCTACTATTCTGAAACCAATAAAAATGGGAGTCCGACAAGGATGTTCCCTATCTTTGTTACCTATCCCTATTACTCTTTAATTTTTACGTAGAACAAGCAGTTGTTTGTCAGTTGAACTCCGGATCTAAATTGTTTTTTAACTTCATTAAAAAACAATTTAGATCCGGAGTAACAATGCAAGGTGAAAAGATAAAGATGCTACGATTTGCTGATGATGTAGTAATTCTAGCTGAGTAAAAGATTTAAAAGAAACATTGAATAGCATGGCTAAAGTCCTATGCAAGGACTACCTATGCAAGCATGAAAATAAACAAACAAAACAAAAGTAATGAAATGTAGTAGAAATGATGTTGATAGACTACTGAATAAAAACGTAGAAAGAGAAAAGATTACTGAGGTAGAAAGGTTTTGTGATTTTGGAATTATTAAAGACAGATGAAGGAGGAACGATATAAAATGCCAAATAGTACAGGCGAAACGAGCTTTGAGTCAGAAATATAATTTGTTTACAACGAAAATTAATTTAAACGTTAGGAAGAAATTTCTGGAAGTATATTTTTGGAGCGTAGATTTATATTTAATTGCAACTTAGACGATCGGAGTACCTGAAAAGAAAAGACTAGAAGCTTTTGGATTCAGGAGAGTGTTAAAAATCAGAAGGGTGGATAAAGTGACAAATGAAGAATTGTTGCTGCAAATCAATGAAAAAAGAAGCATTTGGAAAAATTTAGTTAAAAAAAGATATAGACTTATAGCCCACCATATTAAGGCATCCTGGAATTTTTGGTTTGATTGGAGGAACAAGTAGATGGGGAAAAATTGAGCAAGCAGGCGTTCAAAATATGTAAAACAAATTGTTAGGGATATATGATTAGGGGGTATACCGAAATGAAACGACTGGCATTAGATAGGAAATCTTGAAGAGCTGTATCAAACCAGCCAAATTACAGAAACAAAAAAAAAATTCTGAAATTCGCATTCGTTAACTGAAACTTAGATAGAAGGAAGTTTCAGAGCAATACTTTGGACAGTAAATTTGGCTCTGAAAACTTACAATTCATAGGTATCTTTTATAAATTTATGCTTTATACTTTAATCTTTATTTATCATTATTATTCTTACAAGCATGAGTTTATGAATACTGGTAGATCCAGCTGCAGAGCCCTTTAGCTAGACGGGAATGTTGACTGAAGAAAACCCTTACCGGCTTGATAATAAAAGTTACTTAATCAGAAAATCCCCCCCAAAAAAAAAAATTTAATTTTTGCTGGTATATAGGGTGTTTCATTTTAATTGTCCAGATGATTTTCTTTAAACTACGAACAATGCAAAAACAAAATAACCTTAATAAAAGTTACTGAGATTGGAAGGGATACCTCACGGTGACCTTGGATTTGATCTTGAACTTGATCTGGACCCTAATTTCAACTTAATCCGTAATTTCCATTTTTTTTTTTTAAATGGAATGATCTATTATAGCAGAAAATCTTACACTGGATTATAAGGTCACCAATATGAACTTGGGTCTTTTTTTGAATATCATACGGCCATATAGTTATGGAGATAAACGATGTGAGACACCGAACACACACACACACACACATACACAAGTACAACGAACATCCGGAAATTATCAATCCGGTTTTTTATCCTTTTTTGACCCTCCTTAAATATCAAGATCCGGTGAAAACCGCGTAAGCCCATATTGGACGGAATACAATACATTCCCTTCTACCGCTATAATTCTGCTACAGCGCTAGAAAATAAAAATAAGATAATCGATCACTTCGAAATACGTAGATTAGCAATCAGATTATTATTTATTTTTTTTTAGAAATAATTTTTAAAAGAAAAATTAAGGGGATAACATGGTATATTGCATGGGGCCAGATGCTAAATATCTATCATATTTCAAAATATTATTTTTGAAGTTTCATCCATATAATCTTTCCTACGAAACACTGTAGAGAGGTTCCCCATCTACAGAGAGATTTCACATCTTTATCCATTCTATTTTCGTATTTTCACTGGCTTCACCTTTAAATTTCCAATTAATACACCTAAAAAATGCAGTTGTTTTATTTAAATATTCCATTTATTCTTCATTTTATTCATGTATTTCTAGTACGAATATATTTACTGCATAATTAATGCAACTCAATGTATTTAAAATACATGATGTTGAAAAAGTCTTCTTCACCTCTTTCTTAATGAACATCTTTTTATGCAAAATCAAAAACAGTGTATTATTTTGTCTATCTAAATATTAAAATATATTTCATATCTATAAAAAATAGAAGTTACTATTCATCAATTGATAGAAATAATTTCTAAAACCCGAATTCGTTAAAATAATTAGTATTTTGAGCTCTTTATTAATTAAAGTTTTATCGCAGTTTAAATTACATCAGGTAAATTACCTTGTAAATTTGATGCTCTATTACTGTTCGACGTTAAAATATTTATACATATAGTTTTTTTAAAATGTTTGAATGTAATTTTTTTTAAATGACTTGAAACAATGTACAAGTATAAAATGCAGGAATGTGTTCCCACTGACACGACTAAATTAATTTGGTTCTTCATACGGATCACTTTCGGCGAATGACACAAAATGCTGTTTTAACTGAAGCTTTGTTTTCGAAGGAAATCGAGTCAATTTATCATTTGACCTCTCTGAAACGCAATAAAAAGTATACTTTATGAGCGGCGAGTAGTGGTTTTCTGGTAGGTGAAAAAGGAGATTCGTTTGACAGTATTTCAAACGATTAGTTGTTACATTACTTTAAATTTCATCCATCATGCACAAAGATTTTATGTTCTCAGTTATTTATTTGTACATCTTTGTCTTTTATTATTATTATTTTCCTACTTCTGTAATTTTTTTTTTTACAAAATTGGGGTAAGTACTTAAGATCATTAGAAGAATAGAAATAAACGTGTGACAGTTGTGAAAAATATGTACATCTGCACGTGCGTACTTATGTATCTCGCATAACTCAAAAATTAGCTTCAGGATGTGAAATTGTAGATTTAGGACTTTTGTAACGTCTAGTTGTGCCCTCCCGGTTTTATTTGCAATTGATTAGACCAAATGTATCTACAAAAGCCCAAAACCTTTGGATTTTTTTTTACTTTTTCTTAACTGCAGTAATAAGCCCTCACTGGGAATGTTTCAACTATATATCATAAGTGGTACTTATTTTCATTTGTTCCCGAGTTATAGCCAAATGAAATTTTAATTAATGAAATATTTGGATCTTATAAGGAGAAGACAAATCGGTTCGAATCAGACTTCATCTTCTTTTTTTAACTTTTTTTTTTTAATTTAAATATATTGATTTATTAATAATTAATAACTTCTTTGTAAAAAAAAAAATTGTAAAATAAATAATAATTCAGTAATAACAATAAAAAAATAAATATGAAAATTACCAGAAGTTATTAGTGAAATAAAATTTTCAGTACTTTTCATTTTAATTCAAAAACTTTTACTGAGATTAATAACTATAAATAAATCAATGTATTTTTTTGTCTTCAATCATTTAACTGGTTTGATGTAGCTCTCCAAGATTTCCTATTTAGTACTACCAGTTGTTATTTTTTGGTATACTCTCTACGTCCTACATCTCTAACAATTTGTTTTACATATTCCAAATTTTGCCTGTCTGTACAACTTTTCGCATTTACATCTTGCCCCCATATTAATGTTACTTATCCAGGATGCCTTAATATGTGTCCTATAAGTCTATCCCTTCTTTTAACACTATTTTTTAAATGTTCCTTTCTTCATCTATTTGCCCCAATGCCTCTTTATTTGTCACTTTATCTGCCCAAGTGATTTTTAACATTTTCTTATAGCACTGCATTTCAAAAGCTTTAATTCTTTCTTCTCAGGTACTCCGATCGTCCAAGATTCACTTCTATATAAAGCTACAATCCAAAGATATATTTCAAACAAAAATTTTTTCCTGATATTTAAATTAATTTTTAATGAAAGTAAATCATATTTCCAACTGAAAGCTCGTTTCATCTGTGCTATTCGACATTTTATGTCGCTCCTGCTTCGTCTATCTTTAGTAATTTTATATAAAGATTAATAAGTAACGGAAAAAGGTAAGATCCTTGTTGGACTACCTTTTTTATTATGTCTTTTTTCTTATGTGTGAAAAAGTGAGCTGTGAATTTAAACGTGATCATACATTTATCGAAAATGATGAACGATTCGGACAACCACAAACGGTGAAATCATAATAAAGCTCTTCAATTTTGTAATAGCCGATTAAAAGTACGAGAGTTTCTTCACATTGCAAACATCCCGATACTCCGTATTTACTACATTTTACATTATGCATTAGGTATAAAAAAACTTTGAGCTTGGTGGATGCCGCCACCTTCATTTTATTTTCACAGTGAAATTGATCAGTTCAGGATTTTTTTTAAACCTCCGAGACCACCGTTAGCTATTGTTTCAGAGATTAATAAAAATTGTTTGTGCTGAGTTAAAATGCCAAAATGCCATGCCAGATTGGAATTTGAACTCTGGACTTCCAGCTGAAAGGTTGAGACGCTACCACTCGCACAACAGAGACCGGCTCTTCAGGTATTTAGACTTATTTAACAGCTTATTTAACTTTCGCTGACTTTAGACATTTAAAAACAGTAAATGAAACTTGGATTCACCATTAAACGCCAGAGATCAAACAGCAGTCAGGCTGATTGGTTCCAACAGTGGGTCGGAGAAAGTTAAACTGCTCCAAAAGGAGGAAATAATTCCATCTACAGGAAAACTGTGGCTACGGTTCTTTTGGATTCTCGCAGTGTCTTGTTCATATCTTATCTTGGAAAAACCAGGACCATCAATAAAAAGTATTAATCTTCACTAGACTGGGTCGATTGAAAGGTAGTAATCAATTCAGGCTAAATGTCTACAATCTGGCCACAAAGTTAGCTTTCTTTTACAATGGTAATCCACCGGTACACTCGCCTCGGCTTCTGCAGACAAAACTCCAAGACTTACTCTTTGAAGTGTTACAACATATGTTGTATTCAGTTGGATTTGGTTTCCAGCTATTAACTTTTCTTTCCAAGCTGTAAATGGCTCGCTGAAAAACATTCACTGTAAATGAAAAAGTCAAAATTGAGACAACTGCTTGTTTTGCTAAGTTGGACCAATCTCATTTTATTCAGGATAACTAAAAAATGGAAAGTCATTGGTATAAATGTTTCCAAATTCAAAAAGACTATATTGAAAAATTAAATAAAAATTTTATGTTTTTTAATCAAGCTGAGCTTTCAAAACGATCTTTCTAACAACCAAGTTGTATGAGTAAAGAAGTAATTCATGGCTTAATATATTTGCTTTAAAGTGTACTCGGGATATGCAAATTCAACAGTATGTTTGAGTTGAGCTGAAATTCAAGATAATCCATTATTCTAATCATATTTCTTGATAGGTCATAAATCAAATACGCACAATTTAAGGTCGACAAAGAACAACATAACATCAGTTTGAAGTATTTTTTCGGTCTTACGGTAGGTCGGGGGTGAAAATGAATTTTATTTACGTTTTCAAATATGTGGATAACGAAATGCTATACGTCAAAATTTTTAGCTTGAAAATTTGCATTACTATATCAATTTCATTGAAATTTATATATTCTGCAATAGTGTATCTGAAGTTGTGGATGTGAAAATTCAATGAAGATTGGTTTTTGTCTGTTTCGATGAGTTGCGAAGGAATAACAGTTAGTATTACCCATGGGGTCTTCATGGGAATTATTGGACTCAAACTCCGAGTTAGTAATATCTCGGGCTAGCCTGCTTAGCAGGCTAAGCAGATTCCGCACAGATGAAAAATTAAGTGTGGTTAGTGACCTGCCCCCTACTGACTAAACCTCTCTCACCGTTCTCCACCACACTGAGACCGTATTAAAATTAAGTATTACTCAGTATCGAGGAGGTGCCATTGGATTCAGAAGATTCGGATTCCCCGTGCCTCATCATCGCCATCTATCCACGTAAGCTCGGATGAATGACGACTCAGCAAAGAGCTATCCATCACCCCGTCCCCTTCCGGTCTTGTTCTTCACCATAGCATGATAGACTTTCACCTGTGACCAATCCTCTGATCTTTGGTAATTTTTTTACTCGGCTATTAATGTCCTGTTCTTCTGCTCTCTTCCGACTTAGCACGTAGAACTACGGTAGCAAAGTTACTGAACTGAGAGCAGTCGTTTGACTTCAATATGTGATGAATTATGTCTGCAGGAGTTCGCCCGATTAAATTTGCCCTTCTCTCATCCAACCATTCAGAGCACTCAAACAAGAAAAGTTCAGCGGTGTCCAGTTGATGACAATACATGCACACCGCTGAGTTCCGCCTCCCAATCCTATGAAGGTAGGACTCAAAAGCCCCATGTCCACTCAGCATTTGTGTGATGTGGTGATTTATCTCACCATGGATCCTGTCACACCATACATCCAGATCTTTGATTAGTCTCCACGTTGCCTTATTTGTATTGGTCAATTTCGCCTTCCAATTTTATCGTGTAGTAGCACTGGCCTCAGTTTTGTCCACTCCCTCATGCCTATCTTTGCGTTCCGATATCAATAAATTGATTGGTGGTGTACCTGTTATTATGCATACCGCATCATAGGACACGGTGCGATACGCAGAAGCTATTTCTAGAAGAGACCTTCTCTGTACTTTGATCAGTCTAAGTTACTTTTTTTGTTTATTGCATAACATCAAAATGGTGTCGCATACAGCATCAATGATTGCATCGCAGCCATTATCAATCTTCTTTTCGACGCTCATGGGGCAGAGCGGGTAGAATTAAAGGGTACAGTGCATTCGGTGTCCTCTCTGCTTTGCTGCAACACATGATACCAGTTTGGAGAAGCTCAATCCTCTATCTAAGATAATCCCCAGATATTTACCCTTCTTTAATCTTTGACCACCTACTCTAAGATCAATTTGAGCTATTGCACGTCGTCCTGTAAAGGAAATGTATTCACATTTGACTGTGGCAAGTTCTAAACCTGCTTCGCCATTCAAGTCTGTACAGATGGAAGTGCTTTGTTTGCCCGTTCTGTACATCCAATTCATTCTCCCACTAACTAATACGACTACATCCTTCGCGTACGCAACTGTTTTGTAATTACCTTCTGGTAATTCCAGTCAAAGAATCCACAATAAAGTTCCTAAAACAGACCCTGCGGGACTCCACAACTAGCTTAGAAATTATAGCCACAAAACTTAGAAATCCTCCTTGCGTTTTTACTGAGAGTTGCCTATCCAGCAAAAACTCTCTAATCTGGCTTCTCAGAATTTGTTTTTTATCTTCAGTCATATGACTGGTTTGATGCACCTTTCCAAAATTCCTTATCTAGTGCCAGTCATTTCATTTCTGCAAACATTCCTATATCCCTAACAATTTGTTTTACATATTCCAGGGAAAGGTATTAGTATGTATCTGAGGTACATACTAATACCATTCTCTGCTAAAGTTGTCATAATAGCTTGCCAGAATACGGAACCGAACGCATATTTTACAACTAAAGGTCCATCAATGGAATGGACCTGGTTCACTCAAGTTACAACCATCATCACAGCTTGTGTAGTCGAGCATATCTGACGGAAACCAAATTGACTCTCGTGTATGTCTTAACCTGCTTTCAACTCCACTAAAATCCTAGTTGCTATTACTCTCTCAACAGCCTTTCTAGTAATATTTATTAATCTAATAGGTTTATAGTCCATGACCCTTTAATCAATCTTATGTTTTGTTATAAACACCACACTTGTGTACTTCCAGCAGGCGGGATAGTGATTGTTCTTAAGTCCAACATTTAGAGCTTCTACTATTGTCCAGGGCGTGCATCTGATAAGGCCTTTAAACACTGACGCTAAAACGCCATCCGGTCCAGAACTTTTTTATCAGGTAGTTTTGATATGGCCTGTGTGACCTTAGCCATCGTGTATTTCCTACTTGCACCTTCAATTGTCTCAATGACCCTGATACAGTTTCTTTGAAATAGGCGGTCAATTTGCGTTATAGTCTGCTCCTCCGTGAGGACGTGCAATCTCCTCCCAAATCTCTTGGTTACAATTTGATATGCCCGTTCCCATGGATCATTATCCACCTCTTAATACGTTCTTTCCATCCATCATTTCCGAACGAAAATATAAAATATCGTTTATCAACAATAAACAAATAGCGCATTCGGAAAGAGAAGAAACTAATATTGATGAACTGATGAACTGCTGAACTGCATGAACATATAACACATTAACAATTATTAACGTAAACAATTATTGCCAAAACAAATGTTGGATTACTTCCTGCGCCACTCTGTATATAATTTTTTTTTATGTTTAAAGTTTTGGTTAATTTACTAAGCACAACAAAACAGGGCCTCAAAATTTATTAAAAATACTAAAGGAAGCTTTTTCTATACATTGAATTTTTGTTCATTTTTATCCTGATCGTTATCCAAAAGTATAATTGAATTGAAATGAATTTAAGTTAAAAAAACTGATGAGTTTTTTAATTCCTGGTAGTCTAAACAAACGTTATATTGTATTTTGTGTATTGATTTAATTTACATAATCGACCGTTATTGATTTTAGAAGTTTGCAGTGGAAACTAAATACTGCTCCAATCATTATAAAATCAAATACAAATGTTGGTATTCCAATAAATATTTATCTGTTAAGTGTTTTGTAGGATGCTGTGCATAAACATTAAATGATTTCACTTTCAAAATTTCAGTATTTTGCATTAAATAGGTTTGAATAGTTTTTTAAATAATTATTTTTTTGTTTTAACTTATACTAATCGGGGTTATTTTCAGTCAAATTTTAAAAATTTCCAAATTTCCAAAGATGCATTAATAATGAAAATAATATTTAATTTTTAAAATATGTGTTGTTATTCTTATAAGATTCATTTTTTGTCAGGAGAAATGTTCTAAACTCTTGATTATAAAGAATAAAAAATTCAAATTTTCAAAACTGTTAACATTAAACGTAAATTATATCTGTTTAATTTTTTTTAGTAATTTTTCTAATATTTTATCAATAAAAATAACCTATAAATTTTTTATAACTCACAGATTAGTACTAATAAAGGTTTTCATTCTTACGTTTCTGCTTATTGCTATAGCAGAGCTATATAGAAGGTAAATTATGGTAATCGGTCAGTTTTTGTATATGCGGTTTTCACCGGATATTGACTTTTTGACATCTTAGTAACTCAAAAATCAAAAAAATCGGATGAAAATTTTCCGCATCTTCGTATGAACGTGTGTGTTCGGGGTGCTGGTCACAAATCGCCTTATATCACCATAACTACTCAACCGGTTTTGACCAAACTTGATCAGATTCCTTTTTCAATCGTATATGGGGATATGATGCCATTAAATTTTCAACTTCAAAGGTCAAGAGGATGAGGCTGTTGAGCAAGGTCAAGTATCTCGAGATTTTTCCTAATTAAAGTCATAATTTTCTTAGGCACATTCGTTAACAATTAAAAAATAACAACATTTCCAAAAAAAAAAACTTGTAAAATCTCAATCCCATCCCAAAAAAAAATGCTCTAAAATTCCCTAAATTAATTAATGGCTAAGTGGATACAGTGTGTCATTAGTACTCCCTCTCACCACAAGGAGCGGTAGTGTAGCATTGACGTACATCTGCTGTAGTCGTCTTTCTTTCATTTTCTGTTTAGCCTCCGGCACCAGCTGGGTTTTAACCCAACGAGTTTATTCGATCTGAGATTGCACAACATTACACTTCATTTACATTCGTACATATCATCCTCTGAAGTAATACCTTACGGTGATTCGGGAGACTAAACAGAACTTGAACACGCGACTATAGACACGGTGAAAAAAACTGTCCACAACTTTTATGAAATTATGGTTGTAGTTTGGAAATCCGGAATTTCCTTTGGTGTATTGAGTGACATTACTGACTGGTTCAGTGAATGAATGCATGAGGGATTTTAATATGTGAGACTAGAGTCCTAAGATTTGTGGCTGTTTGTGACGTTTGAAGTGTGTATGGCTATATAAAGTTATATTTTCTGATATATGAACTATTGAAGCTGCCTATACTCTTGTCTGCGATATCAGAAATTGGAGGCATGAAAACTTCGAAAGATTTCTAAAACCTGTGGTCTAGAGCAGCTGGACAGTATAAACTTATCAAGACAAAATAAGAAAATAAAAACTACGAGAAAAAAACCTTTTTTAAAAACCACAATTATATTAAATACACTAAATAGTAGAAAATTAAAAATATATAAAATAAAACTTTTAGAACTCCACTCTAAGATTAAACACAGTCAAAGTTAAAAAAGTAATTTTTAGACCGTATCTCAGAGTGGATTTGACAAGAAACTTTGACGGTAATATGTAAGGTTACTTGAAAGTCATAGCTTCAGATTAAAAATTTGAGGTTTTCCCAGTTTTTTTGGTATGTGTATGAATGGTCTAAAGAGTGGAAAGCTCGTGTTAAAATAAAAATTTTTGCTCCCCACTCTTTTGACCATTCATCACGCATATGAAAAAATTGGTAAAAGCATCAAATTTTTTAACTTAAAACTATGAATTTCAATAATTTTATGTATTACCATCAAAGTTTGTTGTCAAGTCCATTCTAAAATGTCTGTTGTCGTAAAATTATTTTTTACTATTTAATGCGTTTAATTTATGAATGATGATAAACAAATTTTTTTTCCTTATTTTTTATTTCCTACTTTTTGGTGGATTTAATAATATAAGGGTGATTTTTAAAATTTTATTTTTATATATTTGAGTTAATTAATTTTTTTTTGTACTTTTTAAAACCTTTTTGAAGTTTTTTTTTGCAACTTTTAGGTGATTTTGATGTTAATTTCTAATCTACGGGGGAAAATGCACAGATCTTATTTCTGATCGAAGAGGATTAATAACTTTTATTCAATAGCTCATAAGTATTATGAATGATCAGACATAAATACTAAATGTAATGGTTATATGAAATTTGTATTTTTGCCTCGGCCCTAGAAAAAATACTTTCGTTCAATTTTAATCAATTGATACGACATTATCAGAAGCACGGATATTTCTTTCGCAAAGAAAATATATTTACGTCTACGCTGGATCACCGCAGGCCGTAACTGTTGCAATATTTGTTAACTTAAATGTTGTACATCCCTGATGTTTTTATTGTAGACAATGTTTTTAACGTATCCTCATAGAAAAACGTCTATGGGCATCAAATCTGGGCTTTTCAAAGGCCAAAGCACGGTCCAAAACGGGGTGACAAAGAAGTTGAGCCTATACGCCAAGGTGACTGAAGAAGCCCTAAATAATGAATTTCCAGGCAAAGTTGACAGGAACTCCAAAGACAACTATTCGATATGTGTTTTTAAGTATTTACGCCTTCACGCTTTCAAAATGCAGCTTAAACATCAAATTAAACCTATGGATCTTTCTAATCGTATTTAATTCTCAAGTAAAATGCTTGAAAACATTGACGATGACGAATCAGTTTTAAAACGTGTTATGTTTACAGATGAAGCGACTTTCCATGTCAGTGTTTGTAACAACCACCATAATTGTAGAATATGGGGACCTAAGCAACCCAATGGAATTATTGAGTATTGTAGTGATTCCCCAAAACTAATTTACAGTGTGGTTTGATGTCCGATCGTGTGATTGGCCAATTTCTTTCATCAGCTTACTATCACAGGGATTGTTTATCTAAATATGCTACAACTGTACATTTTCCTGCAAGTTGACCAAATTGAACAAAATAGTAATGTTTCAACAAGGCGCGACCCTAGGCGTTCGACACGCTCTCAGTAAATGATTCCATAATCATTGGATTAATATTGTTGATTCTGAGGGTTTGACCCCTGAGAAGCTCAGTTTTGACATCCCTAGATTTTTTCTATCGGGATATTTAAGACAACGGATCACCGATGCTGTTGTCAGGGATGATCCAGTGAACTTGGACAGAAGTCGTTTATCGGCTGGATGTTTGCAGAGTAACCAATGGACCTCATAATGAAACATTCTAAGGTATGTAAAAAAATTGTCGAGTTAGTGAAATTTAAAAAAAAAATACTAGTTTTTTTTTTGTAGTCTCCTGTAGTTTCTAAGATGAAATGTAGCCTATTGTAGGTTCTATATCTCTTTTAGTTTCTGAGATACGGTTTTTTTTAAATTTCTGCAAACTTTTTCGATGACCCCTGTAAAACTCTGGAGAGTATCAATTCGATTAAATGTTTTTTTTTTTTTAAAATCCGTGATTTTTTTTACAAAATAAGAACTTTTCTGGATCTGATTGACGATTTGCAATAAATTTCCTATTATTTAAATCGTAAGTACAACATTAACTCGACTAAAACATTTTGAAACAAAATAATGGAAAAATTTTATTGACACAGATTTGAAACTAACGAATTAAAAAAGAATTTCGTGGCACGACAATTCTCTAGTACAAATGCTAAGTCATGTCAATAAATTATGAAATTACAATTTTTCATTATATTGTTTAAAATTTATCAAAGTAATATTTTATTTCCTAAAATATATTACAGCAATAACATAATTTTAATGGAAAAAAATGATCCTTCCTTGCTTTACTTTACATAGTATTTGCAATTCTTATTTTGAGCATTACTTACTCAACTTCTACGTTATATAACGTCGTGATAGATAAAACCTTCAATAAACCGTAAATGTGAATAAGAGATAAAAATCAAAATATTAAAAAAATTAGTAATTTTGTTTTAAATTTAAATTTACTAATTAAATAAAAGTATTTTTATGAATTATCAAATATTTTATAAATATATGTAGTAAGAGTGAAATTATCTTTATATCAGGATATGTGTTCAGTTGTATGTTTAAAACAAGAAAATTATGATTTCAAGTGCAGTTATTAAATCGTAAAATAATTTTAAATCTGCGTCAATCACTTCTCTCCATCGTTTTAATTTGATTACAAATTGTCATAGTTGAATTCATGTAACACTGACCGTATCAGAGACACTACATTTTCCTAGAATGACTGCATCAAACTGGTATTATCTCAAAATGCCAGTCAGATCCCAGAATGCAATCCTTATGCATAAAATATCATGGGTGTTTAAAAGCTCATTAAAAAAAAAAAAAAAAACTGGAACTAGGCAAACTAATAAATTAAAGTTTGATGAATAATAATTTAGAATACTACTTTTTTAAGGCTGACAATAATTTTTTAAATCTGTTTAAATTAAAATTTTCCAAATATATTCTAAAAAGCTCTAAAAAGTTTAATAAGTACCCTAAAATACCGTGTAGATAAAAATGACACAAATGATGTTATATTGAAAACATTGACGGATCTAACAGTGGAACAGAATTTTTATTCGTGACATAGTAACAGGTAAAAAAACGTCCTAACCGGTAAAAAATAAAGTCTCTGAAGAATTAAATAAACCTCAATTAATTGTAAAAGTTCTTTTATGTATTCATAAAAGATATAAAATACATAAAATAATATCTTAAACAATAATAAAATATTAATTTAAATATTAATATTTCATTTAAATATTAAACAATTAATTTTAAAATATCGTCAAGTAATATTTTACTTGAGAATTAAATATCGCTAACATATTTTGACTAACCAAATAATAAAGTATGTTACCTTTACTGTAACTGTATATTAAAGGGGGCTATTTTCACTTATAAACCAAGTTTTAATACTAAAACTTAAGTTTCATTTAAGCTGAACTAAAAAAAAAAAATAATAATTACTTATTAATTCATTCAGAAAGTTTAGTAAATGAACAAAAAAACAGTAAAAATTAATTAAATAATTGAATTTTTATGATACCAGCGTCATCTCAAAAAAATAAATTATATCTTGCTTTTATTAAATAATATTAACTGATTTTTCCGAGAAAATTTTAATATTACATAGGAATTATTTTTTAAAAATAATACTTTCTTTCAAATAACTTTGTTTTTTTTTTTTAATTTATTTTTGTTTTGTAATTAATCAATTGATTAGAATATTTTGAGAGTACATAAAAAACAGCATTATTTAAATTATTATTTATTTTCAAATCTATTGAACTGATCTGTTGCTTTTATTATTTACGTTAAAAAATTAGAATCTCTAAAAAAAACTTCAGGGAAAATATCATATTTTTTAAAAAAAAAAAGTTAATTTTACGCAAGGAAACTTTTTATTCAATTTTTAAATAAAGGTAACGGATTTTATAGTTATTCTCTTTTGTTTATGCCGAAAAATATAGTCGTATTTTCATAGTATATTGCCTGAAGCAAATAGAGAACACAAAGGCTGTAGAATCTTGCAGTTGGTTTAGCATTAAAGTGTAATTTTATGGTTAAGATGGCCGACTCAAATGTTTCAAAGCTTCATTATTTTACAACAGCATTAATATTTTCCTCGGTAAATTTAAAGTATATATACTTTTGAGACAATCTACAAAACTTATCCTGCAACAATGCTTCCGACGGAAAAAGAGCTATAAAAGATTTTATAACTATCATTTAATGACATAATTCATTTTTTTTTTTTTTTTATTTTAACACAAGAAAATACTACATGTAAATATAATGCAAATGTAATCAATATTTGAGAAGTATTTCATTTCCACAAAATAAAACAATAGTTCCAGTCTAATTGAGTAAGGAGTGAGTAAATTATACAATGATTAATAAAGTTGTACGATTGGAAGTGGAAAATATATCCTTAAAATTAACTGAGATAACTTTCGAACAGGAAATAAAATCTAATATTCTTTTAGAGTAATAATTAACACGATAAAATATTTTTATTGAGATAATCTGGTTTGAGATATATAGTCATCTTAAACTGAAATTAGTTCAAACTTAACTGTTAATCCCAACTAAATAATAATAGTTCAGGCGTTATCTGTTTTGAGTTGGAATTTTTATATATGATTGCTAATTTTTGCTTTAATGCCTCCGAAATATCATAAAAAATGATTATTTCGTTATACGGCAGCTGAAATAGGTGTGCTTAAATTTTTATTAAAAAAAAATGTAAAAAATCACATAATTATACATTTTTAACTCCTATTTCCTTAGATTACTCGATAACTGTTCATTTTAGAGAAAAATATTGATAGTAAAAATAAGTTTTGTTATTAAATTTTACACAGAATATTATAGGTTGCTAATCGAAAAATACATTATTATTGATGGAAAAATAGCAATAAATGTCTAAAAAAAAAAAGAAAGATTTTTTTTCAATTTTTTTCTAGTACTCATTCACAGGACCTTCAGATTTTTCCTCAAAGAACTTTTTGATGTGATAAGCCAAATTTAAAAAAAATCGGTCTGATCGTTTTTCACAATAATTTTGCAATCTAGACTTAAAAACAAACAAAAAATATTATTTTTGAAAATTGTGTAAAGCCTGAAGTAAAGTCTCTACATACTTGAAACTTTAATCACAAATAAAAAAACACTCAATCTTTCAAATCAATTTAACAAATTTTAAATCAGTTAATTAGGAGAGCCAATTTTTCAAACATACTTAAAGTATAAGGTACAAAAGTACTCGGTAAGACGCTTCTTTTAAGGAAAAATGTTTCGATTGCTTAATTATATCCAGATTTATAACCGGTAAATGTTGACCGCCATTTTACAAATCTTTGAATAAATTGTTATCGATAAATTAATGTACTGATATTTAGCAATAATTAGCGATTCCGAGTATGATATTTGAACTTTTTAGTTTACAAGATATAGATTTTAAAAGAAATCTTATGTTGACACCACAAGACTTCCTTGTCCGCATATTAAATTACATATACACATTTTTTTTTAAAATAAAAAATACATAAAATTGTATTTTATAATAACTTCTGATATATTTTAATTTTTTTTTTTTTATTGTTATCATTGAATTATTAATTGTGAAAATTTTTTTACAATCAGCAGTTAATAATAATTACTAAGTCATTTTTTTTAAATAAAAATAAGTTAAAAAAAGGAGATGAAGTTTAATTCGTAAGATCCTTGTAACATCCAAATATTTCATTAATAAAAATTTAATTTGACTATAACTCTGGAACCAATGAAAATAAGTACCAATTATGGTATATCGTTAAAAAGCTCTCAATGAGGGCTTATTACTGCAGTTCAGAAAAAGTCCAATATCAATTTTTTTTTTTTTAATTTTGAACTTTTTAGGATACTTTTACAGTCGAATGTAATCAAAGAGGAAGTGCACAAGTAGATGTTATAACAGTCCAAAATTTAAAATTTCAATACTCTATAGCTAATCGTTTTCGAGTTACAGGACGAAAACGTTTCAAAAAGACTTCACGCCGAAAGTAGTTAAAATGAATTCAGAAATAGTCAAAACAACCCACCGGGTTGGTCTAGTGGTTAATGCGACATCGCCAATCAGCTGATTTCCAAGTCGAAAGTTCGAAGGTTCAAATCCTAGTAAAGGTAAAAATTTTTATACGGATTTGAATACAGATAGTACGGATAATACGGATTAGATAGTGGATACCGGTGTTCTTTGGTGGTTGGGTTTCAATTAACCACACTTCTCAGGAGTGGTCGACCTGAGATTGTACAACACAACACTTCATTCGCATTTATACTCATCATCCTCTGAAGTAATACCTTACGGTAGTTCCGAAGGCTAAACAGATAAAGATATATAAGGGATAGTCAAAACAGATATTTCCGTTGAAATCTGAAAACCGAAATTTCTTGGGGTTACATTACTTCCTTTTACTAGTTTGTTAATATCCCGATTATCTTAAAATTGCAAGTATGTTTGAAAGATTTCCTAGGCTCACGTAATTAAACGATTTTAATTTTTACAAATGCTTTTAAAATTTTGAGTAGTGTTTTATTTGTGATTAAATTTTCAAGTATTTAGAGACTTTATTTCAGGCTCTACACTACTTACAAACTTCGCATTTTCATTTTTTAAAATCTGGATTGGAAAATTAAAGTGCAAAAATTGTCAAAACGATTTTTTTGTAATTTGCTTTATCATATCAAAAAGTTATTTGAGAAAAAATCTGAAGGTTCTATGTATAAGTACTCGAAAAAATTTCACAAAAATTGTGTTTTTTGTTTTTTAATTTTTTTGATAGTATTCCTATTTTAGCATCATAATAACGTATTTTTCGATTAGCAACCGATGATGTGATGTGTACAATTTTTAATTTTGTGTATAAAATTTTTTTCACTTTCGTCCTTTTCTCTAAAATGAACAGTTATCGAGTTATCTAGGGGAATAGGAGAAAAGTAATGGATAAATTTTTGTGATTTTTTTTACATTTGTTTAATAAAAACTTAAGCATCCTTTGTTCAACTGCAGCATAAAGAAATAATCATTTCTGATGATACCGCGTAGGCATCAAATCAAAAATTAACGATCATATAGAAAAAGTCCAAATATGCCCATTCCAAAAAGATACCGCCTAGACTATAACAGATAATATTGAGAATAGCTACCTTAAAATGTCATATAATTGATACAATAACAGTTTTTAATTTAAAAAAAAAAACAATATATAAATTACACACTACCCATTCATAATACAATTTCTTCAATTGCTTCATTAAACATAAAAATGTGATAAAACCTGGCTGATGAATTACCATGTTATTGTGAATGTAAAAAAAAAAAAAAGATTGGAGTAAACTGAATTATGCGATTAGATTAATTAATCTATTTGCTTAAAAATGAATAAAATAACAGTTTTGTGTCGTTTATTGTTTTGTGTCTGTTGGTATGATAACTAGAAAAAAACCTTCAGGTGATTCTAGGAAAAGTGACATTTTTTTACAATTATAAAAATTTAACAGACTTTGATGTAAATTTCATATTCTAACAGTCTGTTAGTGTATTATTTAACGCTTTTCGAAGTATAGGGTTCATTAAACGATCTCTAAAACGTCCAGTAGTGTATCTTTTCTCAAGAGAAAAACATTCCAAGATGTGATGGGCGTTTATTAATAAATTTAATAGCAATTTTTTTGTTTTTAAGTATGGATATATACTTGAACAATTGAAAAACTTGCCTGTCTCCGTGGCTGAGTGGTAGCGTCTCAGCCTTTCATCCGGAGGTCCCGGGTTCGAATCCCAGTCAGGCATGGCATTTTTCACACACGCTACAATTCATTCATCTCATCCTCTGAAGATATACCTTAAACGGTGGTTCCGGAGGTTAAAAAAAAAAAAAAAATTAAAAAACTTTTCACCTTAAAAAACCTTAATTTAAATTTAAAGTGAATAACCTAATATTAATAAAGCATTACAATACAATAAAATATATATTACATTATATTAATATGTCTGTCTGTGTGAGAAATAATTTTCGACTTTATTAGAGAGTTTACATGAAAAATTAAACGTTACAACTTTTATCTAGTCTCGCCATTTCTCAAACTTTCTAACACTTATTTTATTACAACAATAAAATTTAATTATTAAAATTGAAGCGAATTTCCCGTTGGGCCAAAATTCCTTACAATAAAGAAGAAATCTAGTTTCACAAATTTTAGAGCAGAAGCATAAAACTTTGGACCCCTTGAGACTAATCTAATTTTAAAGCATTTGCTCCTCATACGCAGTACTTTTTGTTCATTCTTCGTTTATCTTAATTATATCACACTTAATTTCTTCAGTTATCACTCGCAGATAACTATGGTTTAAGTTAGATAAAATACGTTTATTAAAATAATACTCGGCTTTCATTGCGTGAAAATTATGTTAATTGTGATGCCGGCCTCCGTGGTGCGAGCGGTAGTGTCTCAGCCTTTCATCCGGAAGTTCCGGGTTCGAATCCCGGTTAGGTATGGCATTTTTCACACACGCTACAATTCATTCATCTTATCCTCTAAAGACATAACCTAAAGATGGTTCCGGAGGTTAAACAAAAAAAAAAAGGTTGCAAGTATATCTTTAATTTAAATAATATGACAAAGTTTAATGTTACACGTTATAGTCATACTGCTGGACTAAATGTTACACTATTATCTAATAGGTTTTTTCATCCTCCAAATCGTTACATTAAAACGTAGGCTTATCTTGAAATTACAAAGTTTTCAAAAATTGTTGTATAGTCATATAACAAATTGTGAATAAATATAAATGCTTCATAAAATTTTAAATAAATAAAAAAATATGGTATAAAAAATAATAGTATTCCATACTTAAATCATTTTGGCAATAAGACAGATGAAAATCTGTCATACTAGTCTGTGGAGATTTGAAAATATTTGGGTTAACGTCTTCAAGTTGTGGAACTGGCAGGGGAGTTAATATGTTAGCCACCAAAAAAATCAGGTAATTTAGGTATAGCTGGGCTTCTTAGTACTTAGGCAATAATTTACAACTTGAAACTACATTTTTGGTGTTTTATAAAAGAGAAGATTTTGTTTCTGTCCTTTCTATTGATGTAGAAGACTTAAAACAAGATATTATTAACATTGTTGCTAGTGAGCGCGATATCCTTCAAGTGTTTAGTATAAACTGAATTTCCGAATTGATGTCTGTTTTATGAGTATATATATTTATAAATAAAATAAATTATATGTACATTTTTGTAAGTAATAATCTACATATCTGAAAAATTAATTATTTACTAATCAATCATTGAAAGTGTCTATTTCATTTCTTATCAATCATTTTTATTTATTAATATGAAGTTATTATATTATAATATTATTAATATTTTTTTTACCCTTTACATATTCTTTATCAATATTATTGTTACAATTTTATCAAGCAGAGTCCGTTCGTATGATTAAATAATAATTAAAACCCACTTACCAACAATTGTACAAATTTTACTTCAAGCGTTTTCAGAATGAAATTCCATCATCAGGGACATAAAAATATGTCTTATAATCTTATTTTCCTGAGGTGGATAATCCCCACGTTCGGAACATTCCATCCACGTTCCACATCCAGGGCAGGAACAGCTGTACATATGTACTTTTCTTTATGCTGGCTAACGGGGCTCCGAGTTTTACTTTCTCGGAAATCGGATCTGG
>JAAAKQ030476642.1:0-43799 GCA_010016005.3 Zanna intricata
CAGGTGCGAGTCTGTGCATCCCGGGAAAGAAAAAAGAAAAAAAAAAAAAAAAAAAAAAAAAAAAAAAAAAAAAAAAAGGTGGAGGTGAAGAACCAGACCATCGGATGACGGGGAGGGGAGGACTCTGCTGAGTTCTCATTCGTCCCAGCTTGCTTGGACGGGTGGCGATGATGACGCACGGGGACTCCGGATGTTTCAAACCCAAAGACACCTCCCCGACGCTGAGTAATGCTTAAGTGCGGGTCCGGTCTCGGGGTGGTGGAGAGAAGTGAGGGAGGTTTAGTCGGTAGGGGGCAGGGCAGGTTACACTGCTTAGCCGCCTTGCAAGGCTGTTTAGTTCACTAGGTGAGCTTGCTTGGGACAGCTAGTGTCTCCGGTTCTTAGTCCGACACACCCCCATGAAGCCCCATGGGACGTGCGGAAATGCATTCCTTCGCAACTCATCGAAAAAAAAAAAGACTTAAATAATCATTAATGACTTAATAATCATTCTTTGACTCAATAATCATTAATCATAGACTTAATAAACGTCCTAATTTCAACACAAAGATACATTAATGACCTAAAACCACAATTGTAACCACGATACGTTTTAAGCTGAAAAGATTCGATGTTATAGTTTAAGCTCACGCAAGCCTGCGGTGCAAATTTGCTACCACCCGGTCGTTTAGTGCAGTGTATATGGTACGAATATTCAGTTAAGAGAACACAGTGATTAAAAAGTCCTGTTACCCAACTTTCATCTCTTTGTTTTAAGACAGGGAAAATATTCCAGTCTGTAATTTGAGGTTGTTATCGGTAATTGTTCGTGGTGTACCTAGTAGTATGTGTACTTCCTGTGAGCTGTATTTAGTGTTTTAACGTTTCACTTGATCACAATACCTCTTAACGTTGAAAAAAAAATGTATTTTTGCATATAAAGTCATTCTAGAACAATATCTTACTACAAAATCCTGTATGAAATTGAAATGATAAATGTTAGTATTCCTTTGCCTAAGAAAATGGTAACTATTTGGTGTACGAACTATTTTCAAGGTAATGTTCCTGATTGAAAACGTAACAGACGACCATCTTACTTGACAGCAACCATTTTGAATAATATGAAATAGATTGCTCAGTTGTAAGAACGAAAATTTCCTTTAAGTTTCTTGGAAACTTTCTTCGGAATTTGATTGTCATATTCAAGTAAGAAAAGGCTGTTACGAAAGAAAAACTCTACATTACAAACGAGTAGTAAAAGAACCTTTGGATGTAATCAGGTGATTGCAATACAGCATTGTTTTAAGTCGTTGCTAGATGGTAATGGAATACATATTTTTAAAAAGAGTTTTCTTTAATCTTTTATTACAGTTTATTACACTTCTTGAGAAAGCCATGGCCTTTGGAAGAGGGATTTTCAAATATGGACTAGTAGTATGTGCAACCTCCAACGTGAGAATTTTGTGCAGTGAGAATTTTGAGCTTATTCTCAAAAAAAAATATTTTGATGTGTTGATTACAGCCAATATATATATATATATATTTTCATACAATTAATTATTGTACTCAACAAGTTAAAGGCTACACATGTGTAACAGATAAGAATGCACGACTAAAGTTAGCATTTTGTCCCCAAGATCCAAAAACTATGAATCCTCAACATAAAAAACTATGAATGGATATTTGTAAGAAGAAATATCCTTTCTCTTTTTATTTACTGATATTGTTGTTTCCCCTTTAGCTAGCTATTCTCCGAAAGAACCATCCTAGAAGATAAGATTAGTTCATATGCCAAACGCTTACCAAGAGGTATCACCTACATGTGTAATTATGCTATAAAAAAGAGGTGTATTTTAAGTACGTTAAAATTCACATTGTAAAAATAATAAGCTCAGGACAGTCAGGGAAATAAAAGAATATAAAAAATCCAGAAAAATTCTAACCTACTAAGTATTATGACGGACAGTTTAATAATAAGTTCCTTTTATTTATATGTTTTTCCAAGATTATAAAGGTTGCATGATATAAAATAAATTACCAAAATAATCCATGAAATGATTAACTGCTTAATAGCAACAACTTAGTTTTTGAATTTCCCCAACTAAACGAGTCGTCAACATGTAAACGTAATAATTACCAGAAAAAGTCTCAAGGGTAGCCTAAAAAATTTTTTTTTCAATAATAAAAAAGAGGGTTCATCATAGCGATTCAACTATTCACTTCATAACCAGATATGTATAAAATTATCATAATTACGATATCGTAAAATGTTATGTTCTTCTTTGTCAAAACTTTAAAACAAATTATTTAAATGAAATTAATATAATTATCTTTTTTTTTAAGCCAAACAATTTATTTTAATTTATCATACCATTTTAATATTGTTATCTTCTCTAAAGCAAGTTTCCTGCACAACATCGCTCTCTATTCTGCTACAGTCCCTCTTTTTTTTATCGTCTATCATTTTTACTCCTTTCTGGCCACTCTTTTTTGCACCTTCTACTGCTGTAGCAGTGTTTTAGTTAATCGTTTTCTGTTCATGAAATGTCCCAGTAAGTATCTTTCCCTTATATTAACAGTTCTGATTAAACTTATATTTTTCATTTTTATTTTCATTATTACTTCTTAATTTTTCACATTGTCGGTCCGTTTAATCTTTTCCAGTCGCATACATGCCCACGTTTGAAATGACTTTATCTTTTCTTTTTCCTTTTTGTTACTGTCCATTTTTCCTATGCATACGGAAATAAACGCAAAACATTCCAGAGAATGCTTTTTGAATCTTAACTCCATCTTACCATATAATAAATTTATCTGTCTATTAAATTCTTATCTATTGTTACCCTTGTTTTCATTTAATTGGTACTTTTACAGTATTCAATAAGACTGATAAAAATCTATCCGTTTCTGGAAAACAACTGTAATTACTTAAAATAGACGGATTAGAGAAGGCTTCAGAAAATAATTGTTGAACAATTAATTTACTTTCAGTAGATAGTCCTTGTGTAACCCCATTTTCTAAAGTAACTTTATTAGAAAGTGTCGTTTCTAAGCGGTCGCGAAAAGTTCGATCGCGCATAAATCCTTTAATAAATCTCAACATATTTCAGTATAACAACTCAATAAAAAAGCCACTGGAAATGTGGCTTTTATATTGAGTTCATCTTTAATTCAAACAATGGTGCATTGATATGACAGAACATTTTTGATCCCACGAAAATGGTCGACAAAAGATCGATCTTCCTTGAAATGTTGTTAGCTTGCTTGGGACAAAAAGAGAGTGTTTATCCATTTACCAAACCAGCCTACTCTCTTATCTATCTCTGTTATCTTCTCTCTATCGCCTTCAAAAGCAGATTTATAAAAGGTATGATCTGTTAACTGGAAGGACAAGAGTTCTCCTTGCCAAAGTTTTAATGAATGAATGTGTAAGGGTTCCAACCATGATTCGGGAAAACCTGTCCAGATTAGATTTTATTAAAGACGAATAAAATAATTTCATCTGGAAGGTGAGAAATCAGATTCTCGAAGAGGTGTTTGACGTTCGTAATTCCATGAATGAACTAGAGGCCGCTTAAGTTTTTCAGATGATTTTGGTTTATAGATAGAGTAATTTCGAGTAATCCTGAGCTGTAATGAGTTTAAGGCAATGTTCTCAGCGTTGAAAAATATATTTGTGGCACCTGCCTCTAAGACAACTGAAGTGAAGAAGATTATACTTGAAGAGCAAATTTCCGTCCCGATAACAGAGCCTGTTCCCATTAGGGTGACTGGAAACGCTATGCCGAAGCGTTTAAAGGCAGGCAGGAGGCCAGTTTAGCTCGCAAGCAGGCAGAAGTCATCATCCTAAACTGGGAAGGAGGGCTCAACAGAAACGATTAATGAAATTAGAGAGAGATTTCAGAGTGCCCTTCAGAGCAAGAGGTTAAATTCGATAATTAGAGACATAAAGATTACTAGGAAATTTTTAGTTATAGTAGTGAATGGCAGAGACAGGTAGGGTCATTTCAGAATCTGTCGTTAATAAAACGTTGGAGGACAAGATGGATCAGAAACATATAAGGAGGTATCGAGTCATCGTCTATGTATAGATTGTTTTCTATTTAAGGAAAAAATTGTGTCTCTAAAACGGAAGCAAAACACCAAAAGAGGCAACATTCAAATCAGAGTGCAGTGTATATTCAAAATTGAGAAACAGAATGCCCAAAGGTATCATGTTATATTCGAAGTTGGACCTACTCTGTTTAACGAGTTTGTTGCTGAGGATAGGTTGTTTTTAGATTTCTCATCTTGTAGAGTCAAGTAGTATATTGATGTTCAACGATATTTAAGTGTTGAATTTGGACATAGGGATAAATTATGTCAATACGCTGTACGCATTGTGATGACGAGTGTCATGAGCATAAAAACTGTCCCATAAAGTCTGAGGCACCTAATTGTTTAAATTGCAGAGGAATTGCAAACACTCGGTAGATAGTAAGAAATGTGGTTGTTATTTACGACCTTTGGAGATGTATTTTAATTTATTGCATGATTATGTTTGGACAGATACATTTTTCAAGGTGCTTTCTTCCCTCAGATTGAGGTAGGTGAAATTGGTCAAAGGAGATCCCTCGATATAATTCTTCTGCAACATTGATATATGTTATAGGATTATCTTCCAGGTTTTATTAGAATCTCGCTGCACGGGGTCCCACCGCACAGGACTTCAGCTACGGTAAACCAGGTCACCAAAGGCAACATTGCAGCGAGAAGACATCCAGCGCCTTCTCGCTGGCGCAAGTTGATTGATCTTAGTACACAAGGTCCTTATAAGTCTTTAAGTACACTCAGGGCACAAGGTCCTGAGTGCTGCGTGCATTAAGATATCATGAATATACTCCAACTGAAAGCCAACGCGTGCTCCCAAACAATGGAAAATTATTGGCAGGTGGGTCTCCTACACGATATCGATCCCATGGCTGTAACCGAACCCTGCAGATGTTCAGTCATTGGTGACAGATGGCTTACCGACCATAAATACGACGCCTGCATCGGTTTTCCAGTTGCTGTTATTCCGCTGGTGGGTTCCGGACGAGGCTCGGGCTGCTTTGAGCTGACTTGGCGGAAGTGGTAGACATTTCACGTTACAACTCCCCTAATACTGATCTGGAGAGTAAGTCGCCTACGTAGACAGATTCTTCTACTGCGTTGCAGGATTCCGGGGACGAAGGACCATCTTAATGGAGCATTTAACACCTAATCTCCTGACCTCGCTGGTATGCAGCGTCACTCACAAGGTTTTTATCTAAGAGTTTTACCCAGCGCATTGGATCTAGTTTTGTGTAAATAGTGACGAACCCATTTATCGCAGGGGCGACTCGTGCTTGTGTTTAGATATGACCGTATTGAAGCCGTTTCTCCACACATCCTTATCTAACTTGCTGCAAAGGGAAAGTTTTTCTAAGCATCCATCCACTTAGCTTTCTTAATTGCTTACTTACACTGCTAGAGTGGTATTCTTCCCGGGGAGAAACGGATTTTACCGCTCGCGTTTGAAGACCCTCTGGTATGACCGACATGAGGACAGGCAGGCATTTTTCTGTCAGATAACTCAAAGGAATGGAATTTCGCTTGTTACTGTCATGGATCTCGGTAACACCAACTCTCTCGCATTCCTCGGCTATGACTTCTGTAAGATCACAGGGTGTCGATACACCAATAAGTCTAACGCTCAGTCTAACATTCTAACTCAGTCCCTCTCACCCAGTATCCAGTGAGCTAAGCTCACTGTATGCTGGGTCCATCATCTGGTGGATGCTGGGTTCTGAGAGCCTTAGTTACCACGTATTTATTTTAACTGAACTGTAATGCATCGTTCGTCAACAACGGACACATAGAATCATTTCCAAAGTAGGCTGTCTCAGACTTTGCCCAGGAAGAATACTCTAGCAGAGGTCAGTGAAAGTAGGCGATTCAGAAAGTCAAGTGGATGCTTGGAAGGTCCTTTGCAGCAAGTAAGATCACGGAGGAGGAGCTTCGAGCCCATACAATTGGAGGTGAACGGGCACATCATCTTAGCGGACAACGACGTTAAATATCATGGCTTCTGGTTGGACTGGAGGCGTTCATTTACTATCAACCACATGACTGGTCGAACTGAGAGGACTGTCTAGGGCTTGTGTAAACTTCTGGGGAACGTTGGACGATCCAGGCTCTCCAAGCGTAAAATTTATACCCATGTTGTTTCTTCAATTCAGTTGTATGGTACACCACTGTGAAGCAAGGCACTTAGTGCTGCAAAAATCAAAAATCACTTTGAAGAGAGTGTGAATGTTGAATATGTTAGTAAAATTTCGATAAAGAGTGTGAAACGAGGTATTGGAAAAGAACTTCAAAGCAAGCTCGTAGAAATTTTCCAACTAGAATTATTGACCTAAGAGTATATCTAATAAAGCATGATTTTGAATAAATTGAATCGTAAGACAAAATTGACGTTGTTGGAATCAACACTTCGTTTTGTTGATGTAAGGATAGTGCATTTGATGTTGAAAGACTCAATCAAGTAATGTGCACAATCTAATTATTGGTTAGATATAGGAAGGGTTATTAGATATAATTGTTTTTTTAGAAACCTTTGGAGTTAGAGGAAGGTACAGCTTTCGCGCTTCCACGAATTGGTTTATTTGATAGTTGACGGTTGTATTTTATAGTAGGTGGTCGTGATCGGAAGAGGTCATGTGAAGGCGATGGCAGGTTGTGTAAATACCAAGACAGAAACGTTTTCCGAGACATTTGAATCGGTGTTTTTCCGACAGTGGCAAAACTGACGACTGTGATATATAATCAAGTTTAGAGAGCCTAAATGACGGCCTCCGATAAAGGCTATCGGAAGTGGTGGTATTGTGACCAGAATAGCCACAAGGGAGGGTGTCTCCCGTACGGGGATCAGGATGATGAAAGGTCAGAGAGTTGTTTCATTACTTCCTTCCTTACATAATACTTCCACAACGGTTAAATTTATACGTGTATGCCATCTAATCTTTGTTTTTCATAATCCACCTTCGAGGCGTAGTAAGCAGAGCAATAACAACACCCGTACAGAAAATAATTGGCTTGTGATCACTACCGCATAATCATTGCAAACTCTCCAATCGAGGTGATGATATACATCAGGTGAGCATAATGTTCAGATTAATGATTTAGTTCAGTATCTGACCATACTACAGAAGAAGATGATATGAAGGTACTCGATCCATCATTCCGTAAAGAGAGGTCTAAATCTTACCTCAATTTATCAATCATATTCAAGCGGAGTGCAAAAAGATGTACTTCACAATGTGTGTTCTGCGTTTAAATTACCGAAATCAATGAAAAGGACGTAAGGTGTAGTTGCAATAGGATCCCTGAATGATCTAGTTTCTGATTAATGAGAATTAGGTGGAAGATACAAAGTATAAATGGTAAGGTTTGGAGGGTATAAAGCTATTGATACAAGGTCTGCCGAACATGAAGGTCGACTGGATATGTCAGTATAATGTCACTTCATAAAACACTATTATGATGGAGGACTAATATGAAAAAGAATTATGTCCTCTTATCTTCTAGTATTTTTCTCCCGCATAACCCCGGCGAAACATGCTCTCCTGTCAATGTAGGTATGACTCTTGTAAACATAAAATATATGGAGATAGATCTTGTTCCTTAGCAAAGAGTTATGTATGTTTCTGTGAAATGAGGCTATGAAAATTCCACTGTACAGAATATATCTACATACGTGAAGAGAAATTATGAATAATCCACTAATCTACATACAGTAGATTATTTTTAGATAACAAGTTCAAATAAGCGTATTTTTCGTACCTTACAGGTAATCTTTTTGGCACTGAATTATTTAAGGAATTGTTGAGCCCTTAGGTCAACATTTACCTCCTCCATGTCATCTAGTATTATCTGAGACCCATGTAGACAGTGATGAACAGATGGACAATTCAGCCCAATTTTTTTTTTTTTTTTAAGGAAGATCCGTTAACAGTATATTGCTCTTTACGGTTGGATCGGAAAACATTGCAACAAGCGCTAGAGTATTTTAAGAGAATAAATAGTGTAGCATTGTTGTGATCCGTCAGCTGTTATGTAATTAATGTGTCATGTTCGTGATATAGTGTTAAAGGACAGTGTGGCGTGGAAGGCAGCACAGTTCATAGTAAGTAGCAATGCTGCCCCCTCACTCTGGTGGCCAGCTGGTCGCCCCCAAAATTCTTATGAATACGACTCTCCTTTAGGAACCGGAACTAGAAGATTCATACATTCCCTTAAGAGAACGATCAGAGATAATTGCCCTTTTGGGTTTTTATTTCGTGCACGGCCCCGTTGTTTTTGTTTTCGTGTTAATTTAATCGTTGATCCATTTATTTTTTACATAAAATTAATAAATCTACTGAAAATTTTAAAAATATTATTATAATTTGCTAAGACTAAATTTGTAATATCAAGATTTTTTGAAATAACTACCATTTTTTGTACGAAAAAATTTAAAAAATGTTTCATATTTTAATAATTTTTCACTAGAAGTAGTGGTAATGTAAACATCTTATTCTGATACGCTGGTGGGAATTAATTACAAAAAATTAAATATATACATTTATATATTGAATATATATATATATATATATAAATACAGTGTTATATACACCAAGTATACATATATATATATATATATATATATATATGCACTTGGGCACAGTTTCTGAGTAATGAATTCACCTAACGCAAAGCAGAAGAAAATCGACCAAACTGCAATGAAACTGTAAATCATCTCGTTCAAGAGAGTATCCCTCCTTTAAAGAAGAGAACGTACTCAAAATTGCAACAGATCAAATATTACCTTTCTACCTGAACAAAGGAATTATAAGAAAAACTCGTGAACTCCGAAATCTTGTACAATCAAATACTTTATCTGCGGCAGAAACAAATTTTTTCTTTGTTTATTTTTATGTTTATGGTCTATTGCAGTTACAGGCTTTTACTCCTGCATGGTTTTCGTTACTAACTTTTAAGTTCCTATCTGTGAAATTTTTTGTTTGCTTCTGTTTTGACTTTTATTTCTTATTATCTTATTTCTGTTATTAATAACTTTTATTTCTCAGTAAGGTCTTAATATTTTATCTGTTTATTTATACGTTTTATATCTTTAATTCATTTCTATCAAGGGCGATGGAAACTTTCGTGTGAACCCTTCAAAAAAATATTCTCTTATTTTAAATTCTGTTTGTTTAATTCAAAATTAA
This sequence comes from Zanna intricata, assembly GCA_010016005.3. Taxonomy (NCBI): domain Eukaryota; kingdom Metazoa; phylum Arthropoda; class Insecta; order Hemiptera; family Fulgoridae; genus Zanna; species Zanna intricata. Next base: position 9,249 of record JAAAKQ030476642.1, read on the forward strand.
ATTAATTAAAACATTTCAATAATTTAAAAGAGATTGCACGAAGAATTTTTCATTATTTAAATTTCCTAAAAAATCTTATTAGAAAATTTTATATACTTTCTAAACCAGACTTTTCTTGTTTCAATGGATCAAAAACAAAACTCAGAATTATCTTTATAAAACTAAATATACTTGTATCTTCATGACCTTATGTATAAATATAATAAGTTTTGGGTATATAAAACGGTATGAAGAAAAGTTATTACTAGCTACTGACCTAAATATTTTCTTTTTTCAACAGAAATAAATAATTCTTTTTTAGAATAAATAAATAAACCTTTTAGAATCAGAAAAAATTGGAATAACAGTTTTTCTTTGACAGAAAAGCAAAAAAGATCGTTTCTACATTTTTTATTACATTTGATGGTTTCAAAAAGTTTCAATACCTGTTTAGAAGTATTCTAACTCCACTGCATGCTTTAGTGATACTTATATGTATGAAAGTATCATGCATTGATATTCAGGATGTTAAAAACTGGGTTACTTACTTTAACCAACTGTCATTGTAGCACTGACGTTCAGTGAAAATTATATCCCATGCGTCATGGAAGAGTAGACGAGTAGACTTTATGTCATTTTACTACCGCTGTGTAACATGACAGCAGATGAATCAATCACTTTCTTATACAGATCAAACTGTTCAGAATAAGGAAAGGAATTTTGTATCATTTTTTATACGTACGACGCAATCAGAGTTCTGTCTGTCGGTACTAATAAAGTGACAAAATGAACGACAAATTCAACGTATTACAAGAAAAATAGTATTTTTATATCTTCGCATATTTTACTTTCACAGATTCGTTGTGAAGATTTTTAAGACTGGAAATTTTAATTCGAAACTAATATAAAATAAAAAGCCCCAAAAAAAGTTTTTTCATCGACTATAACGACGAAGTACAAACTTTTTCGAGATTATTTCGCTGCGTTTATTTTAAAATAATTCTTTTTTATTATTTTTTTTTGAACAGTTTTTCTTATTGCATTTTTATATAAATCCCCAAATCAATAATGATTATTTTAAAAAAATAGAATTTATAGAATCCGTTTACTTCCCAATGAAGGGAATTATCCTCAATCTGATGTGTTAATTTTATTTTTTAAATTAGTTTAATTTTATTACTGCTATTCACATTTTTACGAAAACCTAACAATTATTTAATAAATACAGGATTTATTTTATGCCCGAAAATTTACTTAATATACGGTCGAAACAAAGAAAAATTATTGAGAATCTTGTTATTGTCTTGGTCGGATAAAATTACAATTGCATTAGTTTTAAATTGTTCCAGTATGGAATACCGTGGTTGTTAAAATTAGTGGATTTGTGGTTTAGGTTTATCAGATGGTTGGAAAATGCCTACTCTATATTACTCTGGAGGCTTTACGTTCATTGCGTCTATATTTAATGTTGTGATCCGTTTTACCAATGTTGAACTTATTGTTCAGTTGCAGCAATTTGGCTTACACAATCCACGTAAATAGTGGGTAATTGTGTTCTGTGCAATAGGTTGTTTAGTGTGTTTTTTTTGTTATAGTCACACTAGATCAGAATTATTACCACTACAATTTCTTTGTTTTATTTATTTTTCAGTTTTTTTTCTCTCTAAAATGTAGCAGTATTTATTCTTAACTAAATGTAGTAATCTATAAAGCAAGATTAAGGAATTTAAATAATCAGTTGCATGATTTATTGTTATTTACATAACACATTACATTCGTATAAAAACAATAAATTATTACAAACTTAACAACATTGTGATTGTTTTAATCTATAGAAAATTTCTACTTTATATAATCCCCCCCAATAGTTTGGATAATGAGAAACGGTTGTGAATCTATTTTTGTTAATTACTGTTACTGTAAGTTCATGAAATCGATAGATATGTGTCCAGCAGTGATAAATAACAAATTAGCGATTTTGGATATTATTTCCTGCTTTAATTTTGAATCAGGATTTTATGAAGAAGTGATTATATTTTTCATACAATAATTCAAAGTAAACTGTATTAGTTAACTGTAACATTTTCAGCTTTATTATAACAAATTTACTATTTACAAACTAAATATGTAAATAACTACATATTTTTGTAGAACTTAATTTGGGAATCTGTAACGTGAAAATATTTTTTAAATTGCAGCATTATAATTAAATTACTTTAACTAGATGCATACATTATCTACGAGTAATAGGATATTTAAGCGCATAAGTATTCCATTTTTACTGTCACACTTTATTACGAATGAATTCTTTCTTTTTTTATTGCAGAATTTGGGGTGTGATGTATTTTTACTTATTACAAAAGAATTTCAGCCTACCTTTCGACAAGTTTTTGAAAATATCTATAATAAATGAAATAAAATTCATTAAAAATCTCCTCGCATACGTACCCATACATTCATGTATATTCTTGAATACACGCGTAGAGGCACTCAGAGAGAGTTATACCAGTTTATCTATAAAATAAAAAATAAAAATGTTCATTTAACCTGTTAAATACAATGCTTTTTTTATGCAATCTTCCCACTTCCCAAGTACCTACTTCGATAATGAGCAATTATGTAATGCTTGCTCACGTTTAAGCCATTTAGGTGTAATTTGAATCTTATGAAATATTTTCTTCATTAATTTTCATGATAATGAAGTGAAGCCGAAGTAAAGCTAAACAACGATGAAAATTCTGAATAAAAGGTAGAAATTTTACTTTTCTTAGAAAAAAAATTACGTAAAACAATTGTATCCACGTCTTATATTCACTAACTTTGTTAATTAATATTTACTTCTCAGGAAAACATTATTATGTAATAAGAATAAATTTTCGTAAATACTATCTTTGAAACAATGACTTTGCAGAATATATTGCAAATAAAAATTTAATCATAAATTTTGCTATGATTTTAGCATAATCTTACATAACATAACACAATATTATTAAATTTATAAATAAAAATAACAGGAAGTATGAAAACTATTCTGTTAAACCTATACACAAATTAAAGATTAAAGAAATATATAAGTAAGAACTTGGAACATCAAAGTTATTCAGATAAATAGTGATAAAATTAGTTTTGCTTAACGTATGGTGTATAATAAACATTTAATTACAGTAAATTATTGATGACATATCTTTCAAACAATAAATTGAATACAACTGAATTGGAAAATATGATCAGTAAATCAATTACTGAACAAGTATTTTCTGAAACTGTCACTAACATACGTAATGCATTAGAGCCTTTTCTCTATGTTAAAAGAGATTACAGTTTCCCAAGTTATAGGCAGCTAATTTATAAAGAGTAGGTAACGTAATAACACCGACCAATGATCCTCCAGATATTACTAGCATGGTACTGTCTCCTTCTTTTATATGTTCTGAAAAAAATCTCTTCTCATTCGACATCAAAAGCAAACGATAAACGAAACAGGATTAGACATAATTTGTCTTAAACCTGTGTGGCATTAACAGATTTGACTATGGATTTAATTGCGATTCTGCAAAATATCGAATATATTTGTTAGAATAGTCTTATCAGAACTTCCTGTCTGCCATCGCAGACCGATTCGAGAAAAATCAATTACCTATTACAAAGAGTACACCAAACAACAAAACAATTTTCGTCAATCCTCCCCCTATCACAGTCCGTCACCTTTCATTACAATTGATAAAGCAATCGTTGAATATATTCAGCTTTATAAAAAAAAAAAAAAACTTTTATAAAAGTGAAATTAAAAAAAAAATACTGGGAATATTTTAGAATGAAATTCAAAGGTGGAATTAATATCTGGGCAATTCTAAATAATAAGTGTGAAAATGAAGAAGAAAATGTATAGAATGCCAAAAAGTCTTACAATTTCTAATTACTTTTTTGTAATGTATTTATATAGCTATATATACATATATAATTTATACAGCTAATATATTGTAATAGCTAGAAAAATATTACCTTTTTTTAAATGTGATACCTTTCAGTGATTCCCAAATTCATGCACAGACAAAAAAATATATATATATATTTTGTATGATGATTATTGTTATGTGTACTGTTCATAAGCGAGACTATATATTATTCACACTTTAGATTTATTTTTACAGTAAAAGTTTAGATATGAGTCAGTACATTAATGTAACAGAAACATTGAAACATAATTAATTGTATATAAATTTTTCTGTTACATAAAAAATGTGAGTGACATTCAGATTACTCATTTTAACACATTAGGAAGAAGAGCTGGAAAAGGCACTGCAGAATAAGACCAGGTCAACAAAGCCAGCAGAATACTTGGAGCAAAAAACAGAATGAACGTAATGATTCACCGGTAATGATGGCTGAGGGCGCTTTAAAAAATATTATAAAACACACTAAAAGAGTAGCATAAGTTTCTTTCTCTGAAAATTTATCATTTGTTAGTAATAAAATCCGATTTTTTTTCTTTACGATTTACACTTGATTATTTTAAAATGAATAGCTTCTTTTAAGGTGATGTTATCTGATGAAATAATTAGAGACCCTGAAACCAAATCTAGTCTCAATTCATTTTTACTTTTGCTCCCTCACTTCTTTTACTTTTATTTTCACTTCTTTTTCGTCACAAACCGTATAAGATTTATGAGTGGAATTACACAAAAAAAAAAAGAAGTTATTAAGAAGTTAGTTATTGATGTTTTGGATTTAAAATTTAAAACAGAACTATTTTCAATAACTGTAAAACTGTTCAAGAATTTAATTTTTCTTTCTAATCATTCTCCTTAGAGTTTTCTGTTAGTGATAAAATATTTCAATAGCAATTAGATAAATTTTTTTTTTGATTACAAATTTAATTGTACGCAATAAAATTACTTACTAGGATTTTAAATAATATAGGCGAGAATGTGTTAGGCAAAAAAATTATAAGCGTTTTAATATTTCAGAAACAATTCATATTATGTTTTACATTTCTGAAATTTGTATTTTAATACTATTATTTTTCTTCTTCAAAATAATATATTAATTTCAAAACCGTTTTTAAATTATTATTAATTATATTTTAACTTCTTTGGAATAAAATTTCTTTTCATCAGTGTATTTAACGAAAGATTCTATTTCTACACGTACTATATTTTTGACTCTAGAGCAGATATATGAAACTCGCTTTCCGCTTGCAAGACAAAAATAACTGGAGCGAGCATTAAAAGTTTTCCTTTCCTACTTTAACCACTTTTTAACGCTTTTTAAAAGAGTTATTTTACGTAAAGAGGGTATTTATTTATTTTTTGCTTCCTATTTCTTTCCAAACTGTTATTTTCTACAGAGGAAGGTCAGCCAAATGATACAGAGCATATTTTGTTAATAATCCTTAAATTTATTTCTTTGAAATTTATTAAAAAATAATAGAATCCTTTTTATTTAATATGTATTTTTAAGAGTATGGTTTTTAAGAAAATAATAATAATAAAAACACATAAAATGATGTTAAATAAGCACCAAAACAATAAAAAAGTAAGTAACATTTGATAAATAATAAAATTAGCACTAATCAAAAACAGGTTGTTTAGTTAAATACAACTTATAATATATAAAAGTAGTTTATACATAAATATATAATCAAAATGAAAAAACTATATTCAGTCAAGGTAATATAACTTAAATTGCATGTTATATCACTTAATGTGTGATAACACGTTCTCCATTTTACAATCTATTTCTATTTTACAATCCTCAGATTCATAGAAGCGCTTCTGTAATTCTTGTAACGTTTACCGTTTTGAAAACTGCGTAATGACTTTCTTTTTCTTTTTATTTTTGTAGAAAATGGTCAGATATTATTTAAACATTTTTCAGTGAACAAATAAATTTAACATAACATAAATATTTAAATAAAATTAAATTTAAAAATTTAACAATAGTCAAAATGTTAGCCATGTATTGAGGTGACTAAAATTTCAAAAAATTAGCATCTGCGATCCAATAGTAAGACCACAACATATCGTACGAAGGCCCATTCACTGTTAAGTAATGAAGCAAATGTTAAGCTAAAAGGATAATAGAATGATTCGAATTACCGGTTGTAGCTGATATGGCACTAAACCTCAACATTGGTTGCGCCGCCTCTACTTCCTCTATACTTTATAATAATTCTAATTATAGTACCTTCTGATGTACACTTTTTAAAATCTTTCGTATCTTAATCAAATACAGGGCCCAGTTCAGAGCTAGAGATAGAGCGATAAATATTGAAATAATCATCGGCTTAATTATCTCCTATTGTAGTTTATCGGACAATTTTTCATCTCTGTAGAACCTTCTACGTATTTCTACCACCTGTCAGTTATTTCTTTTCTCTTTAATAAAGGTTTTCCATCCGCATATCTAATACCGATACGTTTGGGTTTCACTTCCCTAAAGATTTTTTTTACATGCCCGATCTGCTTTCCAGGAATCATATTTTTCTCATCTCATTTGATGATAAATTTGTTTCAACCAACCTTACTTTTATGCTTTTCTAATTGCATTAATTTCATCCCTTATACGTCGAAGCAATTTTCTGCCTTTGCGTTATTACCATATTATAAACTGGATAAAAAGACTTTTTTAATAAAATATTCATATTTCAAATATAGATATACGAGTATAATTGCCGTCTATTACTAAACTAGTTATAGTTTATAAATGACATCTCAGTTTCCCATTCTTTAATATTTTTAGTCATTTTTTACTAGGTATCATGATACTACTTCCCTTGTACATTAAAACAGCATACAGAGTCCATTTTGGAATGATTATGTAGAATAACGACCAAGTGATTAACAGACATTGAATTAAACTTAAAAATATTTATTTTTTCACTGTTTAAAACTTTTGGAAACTTTCAACATATCTTTTAACTGATAAGATTTTTTTTAAAAATAATTTAGTAAAAATTTAAATAAAATTTAACTTCGCACAAAGTTATTTCCTAGTAAAAAAGTTTATCCATCTCTTGTCTGCATTTCTGCTACAAATATAGGAAGAAATCTAGAGTAGCGTGAATTCATAATAATCATATTTCATGAAACATTTTTATTTTACTTATGCTCAATTTTTGAAGCAGAAGGTGAAAATTACAACCATATGTAAGGCGGAATAAAAGAAGAAAATTATGTAAAATATCAGTCAAGTTATTTAATTTCAGTCCCAAAAACGTCAAAAAAACACTGGAGCAAGTTAAGCCCTAATTTAGTAGCTTTACAAAAAACTGATATAAAAAAATAATCCGACATCCAAAATTCACATAACTTTGTATTCACAAAACGTATCCTTTATCACTTACCCCTTAGATCCAGTTCTACAGATCCATAAAAAAACTTTAAAAAACCGACTTTTTACGAAGCAACAATAGCTTCGACCGCACACCGCTCTTTGGTGGTTGGGTTTGAATTAACCACACTTCTCAGGAGTGGTGGAGATTGTACAAGAATTCACTTCATTTCTATTCTTACACATTATCCTCATTCATCCTCTGAAGTAATGTATAAAGAGAGAGGCTAGTCTTTTTATCGAATAGATCAATATTTCATGCAGAATCTTGAACAACCAAAGGTGAGTGTTCACGTAAACACCCTCGACTAGAAATAGCAGATTCGCCCGAAGCAAAGAGGAAAAATAAGGTTAGAGATAAACATAGAAAAGAATTAAGCAATCGACAAACGTTTTTTTTGTAAAATTGTACCTACATCAAGGTATATTTTGATTTCGAGAGAGAAGATAATTTCCAGAAGGTCAGCCCGTTCTCGATTGTTTAAGAGAAAATAATCTGTCAGTTGGTCCTATCAAGGAAATACATAAGATTTTTAACGTTCTATATGTCGAAACGTGAATGACAACCCAAAAACCTACAAACTTAAGGTTTAATGAAAATCGGTGTGTTTCCTGGGTTTGGCAAAACTCATAGCGCTCTTAACTTATGGAAAGGAGTTATTTGCCGCAATCTTCTTAATTACATGGAAGAAGAAACAGTTGAGGAATCTTCAAGCTAATGTATGACACAATGCTAAAAGTATACAGCGGTAGAAATGGCGAGGTTCTTCCTGCTGTCTCGAATGTGTTAATGTCCTACAGACTTAATCTGCCCGAAAAAGTACGTGCTGTCATACATCGTCTAAATGTGCGTGCATTCGTTTAGCAACCTATGCAATGTTTTAAGTGCCAGCGTTTTGTAACACTGCTATCAGATGTGAAAAGCAAGAAATATGCCTGTGTGGAGCGGAAACTCATGAAGGCGATCCGTGTAAATATCCTTCAATTTGTGTCGACTGCCTTTCAAAGAACTGTCTGGGTTCAAAATAGAAATGGTGATTCAGGAAGTTTAAATCCTATAAAAACTAATCCTGAAGTAAGAATGTTGTCCGCAGTCGAACTACGATGACTTATTCAGAAATGATTACTGCCCCTTATTCATCCAAAGTTAAAGTAAAGCAGTTGCTTACAGTTGCTAAACCTTGCTGCTATGATTGAGAGAATCATAGATACTAGGATGGAATTTTTTCAGCAAAAAGAATCAGTAAAATCCGAAGGAATGCATCGACTGATGGACGTTGAGCATAAGGATATTGAGGAAACATCTCAAAAGGCGTTTTATATGAAAAGATAAAAACGCTGAAGAAATGGGGCAAGGGTGCAAAAGACATCTTTGTTTGGTGTGATGCAGGTTCGAGAGACAAGGTCTTGGGATGCAGAGATTGGAAAACTTACAGCTGTAGAACCTCCGAAAGCCCAGAGGGCTCCTACAGATAGAGTGAGTACTTCACCCACCCCAAAAACTTCATCGGGGGTGCATTTCGTTTGGATTCTGATACAACAATGTTAACAGCTCCATCTAGATCGGTATCACCTGATGCCGAGCATAGAACCTCTCTCTTGTCGGAGAAGGATGAAATTACCATCTCCCAGGCCTCAGACATCCTGTTATCAGATGTGGAGGCCGTCAGAAGAATGGAGGAAAGAAGTAAGAAAGGATGGCTTAAGGGAAAAATTAGGGGATAAAAACATGTGATATGTTTTCAATAATGATTTTCTGAGATTTCTAATATATTATATATTCAGAAATTTATTAAATAGTTGTTAGTTTTTATCAGGATGGGAAAGTTTTTTCTCTCTTTTCTTTTCTGTTTTGTTTGTGAATGACCAACATAATTAATTCCCGTAACCTCGAAAAAATAAGTGAATAAAGAAGGATGTTTTATGAATAATTTAAAAGTAAAAGTACAGAAACAAAATTACGGATGGAGAAGGAAGGTTGCCTTATTTAAATTAAGATAGATTTTACATCATTGCACTTATATTATAAATAAAGAAAAAATTAATTAGAAGAAAGAAATTTGGCAACGTAATACATTGTCAAACTGTTTGGCAGGTTTGTAAAATTTCTGTTTTATTATAAATTTAATGTTTATGATACACAAGTAATTTTTATGAATTAGAATCTTTTAACAAAGGAGGTAATGGTAAATAGTTTTTCGAAAATGTGCATGAGAAATAAAGAATGAAGTATTTATTAATAGAAAATTATTTCTGTTATATGCATTAATTTTATTTATATGCAACCCTGCTCACTTGGACCCACATACAAATATTATTTATTTATATTGGTAAATAATCTTGGGTTAGTAGGAAAATAACATCTTTGTAAAATAGAATTTTTTTTTCTTTAATACATAAAAATAGTAAGGTAAATAATTAATAATGAACCATAAATTATCTTGACTTCATTAATTTTCTTTTTTTATCAGAATAAAAATAAAAATATTTTGAAATATACAAAAATATGATATATACATATCTTCAAATTAATTAAAATAACAAACACTTGTATTTATTTATCTAAAAAGAGCTTTAAATTACTGTCTGTATATATAAGACATCAGATAACACCCATTTCAGATCACGGTGCAAGTAATTCCACGTTTACAACATTCTCATATGTTTAAAGTAAATTTATTTGCTTTTTCGTCAATAATTGGTATTCTTAATTGGTATTTTAAGAAGAGTTTACATTTAATGAACTAAGATAATTTTACTTTATATTACATTTAAGTAGCTCCTCTAAACTAAATTCCTCTACGGCATAGACTAATTAGATCAGTCAGTTTAAAAACTGCGATTTTCCAGAACCCATAAGTAAAGTTAGTAATAGATAATGTACTCTATAAAAGAAGGTGGAATCGATCAACTGGATTATCCTAAAAAGTTTGGAAACAGCGTAAGGTTTTTTTGCCTGTTTTTCTGGCAAATTTAAAATTATCTCTATTATGATATTTTCTATATGAATCTTGTTTCATACAAAAACATGGCTAGGGGCTCAAAACTTGGCTGAGGTGAAGTCGTCACAGATTCAATTAGCCACTCTTGCATCAGTACGACAAATAGTAATAATATAGTAAACAGGATGAATTATTAATTAATAACTATAATATGAAGTGTAATATTATTAAATTGATTTTTAAAGAATTCTAAATTAAAAAGATTAACCTTTGTAATTAAAAATATTATTGCTTTCAATTGTTCAAAATTTACAAGTAATTAACTGTGTGGGTAAAGTTTAAGTTTAAATGCATATTAAACAGACACTGCTCCTATAATTTTCAGAGTTGCTATGACAACTAGAAGTACGACCTTTAACCTTGCCCCTAGAGGAGTAAAATAAAAATTCTAAGAGCAAAATTGAATAACCTCCATCTCCTCTACCTGTCTATCTTTCCCATTCTATCATTCGACATCAATTCTGCTGTAACCTTTTTTGTTTATGTTAAAATTTTTTCTAACCATAATAATTGTAATTTTATATTATATTGTATTATTTTTTAATTACTCTATTTGTCTACAGTTCAAAAAAACTTAGGTTCAGATGGTATTATATTATATCGTTCTCTTTATAAATACTATTTTTAAATGAACCTAAAATTTTAAAAAGCTATTGAACGAAAAATATAAGACGCATATTAATATGTATATTGCAAGATAACGGACTACAATGTATATACATGCATAAAGGTCAGTAAAGCGCATATATGCGCTTCCTGACTTTTTTATTAGTACTAAACGAATTTTTTTCTTTCAGAAAAAAACTGAAAGAAAATATTTATATTCAATAACCTTAAATTACGATTCTACTTCATAAAAATTCTTATTTGTGCAGGATATCTCCAAAAAATGTATGAATGGCATTAATTGATTATGTTACGTGAAAAAACTTGTTATGGGACCAACGCTGCGCTCTCTAAGTCTCTGCGGCTGGTAGAATTTTATTATAGAATTTAAGGACTTCTGATCTCAAAAGAGATCGAGATGACAAACCTTTCTTCAGATAATCAATCTTCATCATTACAAATACATAAATGAATTTATTGCAGTAATATCTTTCTTTAATGGAAGTGTAACAGAAGTTATTTTTCGTTAAAATATACTGTAGAATGCTAGTTTATTATGAAATAAACAGATTTATTTAAAACGGTGACAAACATTGGAATATGTTGAATCAATTATTTATTCTAAGTTAATAATTATAAAATTCTAGAAGTCGTATATTATTTATAGTCGTACATTATTAAGAGGTATTCTAATGCCAGTAATAAGGCCACTAATGGCCACTAATGCCACTAATGGTGAGGTATTCTAATGCCAGTAATACAGTAAAACTGTCTATATAAATCATTATAGAGATCTTCCTTCTGACTGTGTAGACTGTTGTCCTTGTAGGGTAATACTTCGGAGAGCTGACCAAAACAGAAACGTTATCCCTTGATTCCTCGTAAGCCTTTCTAAAGACCGTTTATATACTCTGTTAATGATCATCGAATAATCATGACCTGGAACTGAAAATTTTGGAAGAAACAAAATAGATTGACAGAGTTTGAGATATTTAAGCTGAAAGATTCAAGTCGTACCTATGAAGATTGTTGCTTCGAACATATTTTTGTAGCTTATAATTAAGGGCTTGCAGTATTTGAGATTTCAAAGTTGAGCAAGCGCCGAAACTGAACAGGAGACAGCAACGTATTTTCAACATCCATTGGCATCTAACCAAGTCATGTTCGCCGTAATAGTTACGGTACATTTTCTCACCTTTTCTTACCAAGTCATCTTTCTCACTTATAAGATCTATTGTGTCCTTAAATTTATGAAGCCGGTGTAAGTTTAGAAGATTTTTCAGTTTGTTTAGACAAATTTCTTAAATGTGCATCATGATAATTCTCAAAGTATCTTCGCTTTCGTCTTGTGAGTTAACTTAAGAAATGATAAACTTCTAGCCAATAGAATCTTAATTGTTATATATAAAAACGTTTTATTCTTTTCTAAAGCATAATAAGCAGTAAAAAATAAATTTCGTCACTAGTTCAACCCTTGTACTTACTCAATATTTTAATTGGCGGTGTAATGTTTTAAAATTTAATTTTAAGTGACCACAATTGTAAAATTTTTAAAAACAGGTTGGATAGCAACACCGTATAGAATGTTATCAATAATACCTAAAAAAAAGGTCCAGACGTAATTTTTTAACGGTTTGCCTCTGAATTCCTTATTAACATAGCTTGAAAATCATATTATTTTATAACTTAGTAGAATATTATTATTGTATTGTTATTTTTTTGTAAGATATTAAGTAATATTAGTATAAAGGCGTATCCACCCGAATAATAATTGTGAATAATATGTAAATAATACAAAACTACAATAAATTAATACATAAATAATTAAAATGCAAAATTTTTACTTTCTGACTGAAAATGGGGAAATTAATGATGCAAGAAATAACAAAACTCCTCGATCATTCTTTTCAACAGCGACACGACGACTTTTTATGTGTTTACTTTTTTAATAATACAGATTTTAATGCGAGAATTGATTGTACTCCTACAGAAGTAATAGATTATACACGTGGATTCCTGGTTGATTCTGCTACAATAAATACTTTTAAGAAAGAATTAAGAGGTTTTATTTTATGTTTTAAGAGGTTTTTTTTTAAACATATTCATAATTACACCTGGGCTGAGCGGTAATCAATAAAGAATTGATTATGTCCTCGTAAATGAGAATTTATTTTTCAGGTTCAAGATTAGATTCTGAGATTCAAAAACATTTCCTTTTGAAGCGTCCCAAGTATTTTTTCTTGAGAATTATAATATTAGGGTTCATTATCAAAGAAAATTGATCACTATATTAATTTGACACTATTAAATAAAGATATTCAGTGGTTAATGACAGGATCTCATGTCAGTATTGGAAGGAACGGTTTTAACGTTTTGAGAAAAGCAAAATAAATACGTAATAATAGTTACTTTCCTAAAAAACTAATATTTTAATGTTCACTACTGAACCGATGATTAAATACCATTTTTCAATATAAATTATTTCCTATTTGGTTCTTTCAGAGTTAAAGAAAAAGCCCAAGTCGACATCCCCCGAGAGATCCCACGTTGGACCGTTCCACCGGCCTTCAGTGGAAGCGTACGTACGGCGTTTCTTTGCGGAGTATTATAGAACCGGGAGCCTCTTCTCTTGCAGGCCGTCGAGGCTCTTATCTTCAGCTTAGCAGCCCTTACGCTAGTAAGGTAGACCGGTCGGTCTGCAATGAGTCGGGGGGCTGTCGGTCGTGGGTTATTCCTTTTACGGCGTCGGCAGTCTTCTGGGCTCATTTCCTAAATTTCGTAATCGGGAAAGGACGTGGGCCAACGTTACTAGCACCCATGTCAAGGTTGTTTTCGTTTCTTAGCCACAAAGTGACACGAGTATTACTGCTCAGATTTGTTAATTTATTAATTATCGCATACGCCATTACGATGAGTACGACTAGTGGTTCATCCTGTCCGTCCAGCGAGGACGAGGATGTAGTTGTAGTACAACATGGTAGAGTCACGAAGTTAAAGGCGAAACGTTTGAGCCCTAGTGGGCAGAAAATAGCATCTACCGAAGAGTCTCGGGCGCGTCCACTAATCTAGAGAGGGGAGAATACTGCCCGGCAGAAGGCGGGCACAAGAAGCGGGGGCAGCGTCATCGCAGCCAGTGACCCGTAGTCAGGCCGCTCGTGCAGCGGAGTCGACTTTTCGATGGTTGGAGATAAATGATAATAAACAGCAAGGAAAGACTGAAGTGGTGGCTAGAATGAATAGGAGAACCCAAATCAGAGGGTCCCGACTAACTGATGCCTGCGTAAAAACTATTAGCTATCAATTAGAAACAGAGGAAGTTGCACAGGAGGGTAAAGCTACAATGCTGGATACGTTCCAAGCTTTAAGTAGTGAGGTTGAGGATTTTATCGGCGATACGAGTAATTTTTCGGAGATTAGTGCGAACTATTTATCGGCACGATTACGGATAATGCGATTTTTGCATATACAATCAATTAGGAGACTAGAACGACTACAAGGTTATGTAAACGATTATAAGAATGCGACACGCTCTTTGGCGCCCGCTCCAACAGAGCAGCGGGGCAGTGCTCGAGATAGTTTCGCGGCGGTAGTAAGGAGTGGTTTCCTTCCTGATGGTGGTTCATCAAGGTGGCGCACGAAAGTATTACTGGTTGAGTACAGCAGACGTGGCGTCGGCAGACTTCAAAAAGGCGGTAGTGAAAAACCTGAAGCCGCGTGATGATAGATTGCTCATAGTTGTTATGAAAGAAAACGTGAATGGTCTGCGTAATGTGACTGAGGACAGAGCTCAAAATTTCGAACGGGTTGGCCGAGAAATATACGGTGAAGAAGGTGACGACGCAAAGGATGAAGCCGCGGCTCATCGTATATGATGTTTCGCGAGTACTCGATAGAGGTGCAGTGGAATCGGCCATTCGAACGTATAATCAAATTTGACTGAGGAGGAGTTCAGGTGCAGTTTTAAGATTGTTTTCAACACAGGAAAACGATAGAGCTCAAATGTCCACTACGTGGTTGAGGTGGCCCCGGAATTGCTAGAAGGATTGCTGGAAAAGGGAAGGATATTCCTGGACTATCAATCTTGTAAGATCTGCGATTTTGTCCGCATCAGCAGGTGTTTTAATTGTTGCGGTCTCGGACACGTAACTAAGTATTGTAAAGAAAGGGAGTTGTGCTCGTACTGTGGTACGGAAGGGCATATTCTGGCCGGGTGTCCGGCTAAGCAAGCGAAAGACCCACCTACATGTGCGAACTGTAAACGCATGAAGAAGCCAGCGAACCATTCCTGTAAGGATGAGCAGTGCCCGGCGTTTGTGCTGGCGAAGGCCTTATTAATGGAGCGATGTGGAGTCCAGGATCAACCAGGATGATCAATGCGAGCTTTGATGGTTGGTGGAGGGTGCTCATTGAATGGCGGCGCTTTGTGTAAAAGCGGTGGTAGGGCTGCGGATAGCCCTCAGGGCCAGAGAGGCGGGGTTCTTTGGAGTCGCGTTCTCTTGTTAACGCCCTGGGGGACTCCGCGCAGGGTAGAGCGGCCCGTATTTTTGTTTAGGTAAAATTGTTGTAGGTGAAATTGTAAACAAGGACTGCACTCGTTCATCGGAGTTAGGTTGATAGGTTGTTAGACCGCTAGGACGGTTATATGCGCCGGAGGAAAGCGACCGACCCGGCATTCTCGTGCCGGGTTGAGGTTCCTCAATGAGGCCGGAGATTTCCGAGGATGGCTGAGGGGAGGACATCTTGCCCAACAAGTACTAAAACACTAAACGTTTCGAGGGCTGTTGAGGACTGCAGGTAAAGGCTATCGCCTAGGAACTGCAGGGGTGGCGGACTACCGGAATAGTCCATGGTGGGTACCTCTAAATAAATAATAATAGATGGACCGGCTAGGATTCTTTTTCCTCTTGCATTTTTTCTTCAACTGTGATGGTCCGAGAAGGAATTCTTACATAGACAAGAATTTTATTGTCTGTGCTAATATAATTGCCAATGTATGGTGCTCGCTCAACTAGTTGACTTGGGTGGAGCGCTGTATGCAGATACATATATGAATTGTAACCCTCCCGACGTCTTACCGGCTAGCGTCGTGCTCTTTGATATGAAATATCGCAAGTAACAACAAAATAAATGATGTTAGGATGCTAATAATATTAGTTTATTGTTGGAATTACATAAATGTAATCAGCTTGTTCTTAAAAAAAAATAAATTTATTTCTGTGTTTGGCTAAAAAATATTAATTATTCTTTAATTATCAATTTCATAGAATCTATTTATTTATTCAATGCGATAAATTGAAAATTAATACAAATAAAAACATTAAAGTTTATGCTCAAAATATTTATTGTAAGGCATATTTATAGAATAAAGCATATTAATTAAGATAGAATTAAAATGCTGAAAGAAAACTGAAAAAAAAAATGCTTTAGTTTTATTGATAAAATGATAGATATTTGAATTAAAATCAAACTAAGAATATTAAATTGTAAATATGAATGGAAATTGTAGGTATGGAATGGCAAAAAGAGAATTTTTGAAACATTGCATCTAACACGTTCCAAATACATCGAAAAGGAAGAGTGGGGAACCTTAAATTTTACGTCTACATATAAAACATGATATATAGGGTAATATTCCATAACTTTTATCCCTTTACATGTATTTGCTGCTGTGTTGACTTGTCCTCGATTATTTATTTACTTACTATATGTTGTTTTTCGTTATAGTATTTACGGTAAACACCGTACACGTTAAAAAAAATTGACAGTGAAGAGAGTATATTTTATAAAAGTAGAAGTTGGTGTGTATAAAAAAATTTTTAATTTTGTTTTTTATGATTAAGAGATTATATCTGCATCAAAAAATAAATTCGATATACCTTACACTAGATAAATATATAATAAAGCACGGCACTCTTTTTAAAAAATATATATTATTTTTTGAGTATGACAGTAATATAATCTGCAAAGTTTATATAATATATATATTCATACATGTAAATTGTGTGTTTTTAATTAATAAAAAACTTAACACCTGAAACCAGATAATATATTTTAAAATGTTATCTAATAATAAGCTATTTTCCTGTAATAAAAAATAAAGGTTATGTGATATTCTTTATGGGATAAACGGATTTTTGTTAGATTGTCCTACTTAATTTGTGATATTGAAATGAACCAGATCATGCCCAGTGCTGTTGATCATCAAAGTAGGTAGTCAACTGCGGTGAATATTCAACAGTACAAAAAAACAATAGGACAATTAAAGTAGTAAGCATACTTTATTTCATTACATATATTCCTAAATTAGAGATAAACCGACTACACAAAATAAGTTTGTAACAGCACAACATAGCGCAATATTTCGGTGCAAACCACCTGATTTATATTCGACATTTGGAGTCAACCGGTCTCTCTTCAACTAACACTAATTCGTGGAATTTATCGTGCGAATTACCATACCTAAAACTTTCCATAAAATTTCTTATCACAGACATTATATCTTTTAGAAAGGATACAAATGTAGTTCCACAGACAACGGAAAACATGTACAACCACATGTCAATTTCTTTCTGCTTCTAAACCAGTACATTGCCAAACGCCTTCCTAGAACCACCTCCACGTGATTCATTTGTGCTTTTTGTTTTTTTTGATAACATGGAAAGGATTAATCCCATTTACGGACTCGCTAACAGGTTCCGCAATATCTTATCAATGTGCGTATGTGTACCTCCGCCATACCAATTAAACTTCCATCTCATCAACCCAACCTCCCAGGGCTGGACCTGTAATCAAGCATCACTCGGTCCTGGGAGGTGCCTTGCCTCTAACCGCCCAGATGTACTTCCTTCGGCCCCGGCTATGTCATTCCCATCAGAGGAACCCAAGCAGCCGGGACTCGGTCCTAAATCGTCCTGCCTCTTGCGTAATTCCCCCAGAGAGGCCCTCCACCGGAACTACGGTCTTATTTTCACCATGCAACTTGGCGTCTCCAATTCCTCATCAACGACAGTCCACCTCAGTGAGCTGCCTCTTCCAGATTAGAGCTGCCCGCCGTTCCGCTACTAACCAATGATCTCTCTTTCATCTTGTTGATTCTTGTCGCAATTTCCTCTACCACTACCTACTCCGCCTTACCACAAAACATGAAAGTTTCCTGTGCGAGCCACTCCAATCGCAGAATCTCCTTTGTATCCACCCATCTTGTACATACATAACAGGTATCTTCAGGGATGTATACTTGCTGAAATAAATATACTTTGAAATTCCTTTTTCCAGAATCGATGCAGGTAAACACCGAAATCTCCATGCCCTGATAACAATTGAGGAAAAACCCGACCTCCCTATGCCTCCTCATCACCCAAGGCTCCGGACGAGGAATCAGCCTTCTTGTCCATGATTCGTTAGCCGTGGCATACCAATGATCCTGCCATTCTTGTAGTAACAGTGTAGCGGTGTCAGCTTTCTGCATACCCCGTAAACTAGATGCAGTTGTACCTCCCGAAGATGGATAGGTGGAACCCTTGCCAGCATCTCCGCCGCATCCCTAGAAACAGTCCTCTATTAGACAGTTATAAGACTCTATTAGACTGTGTTTCTGGCTTATAAAAAACTTGCAGATATAAGTGGAGGATGTACGATACGACAGAGTTACTGGGCGTTGGCATGTATCTAGAATCAAACAGATGTCAGTAGCAAATTGGTAAGAGCTCTTGAAATATTTTTTTCTGCAAAGGAAGGACAATCCTTCTTTGATATTTTTGATTTGTTCTGTTATTCCTGGTTTTGCTGGAGATTATTTTAAATCAGAAATTGAAGGGGCAGCCTTCGATGAGATCCACTAAGTTCCTAATTCGCAAAATATAGTGATTTATGACTATCATTTATGAATATCAGAAATGATATTTCAGGATAATTCGATGATGATGATGATGAGAATTCTGAATCTGATAAAAATAGCGAGAATCAATATCGTAGAAATCAGCAACTCCCCGATCAATAATACTTTCATGTTTTGTATTTTTGTTTTTTATAATATTCTATGTCCCTGCCAGATCGATTAATAAACATCTCACGTTAGATAAAAAGTAAGAAAACAGAGCAAATTGGTGGGAAAGTTTTGAAATGCGACTTGAGAATAGTTAAAAAAAAATATATAGTTCTTTCTCAATAGTACGTTCATACACTTATAATAAAAATTTCTGTATATATTTTAATTTAATGCTCAAAATACAAAATATTTCATAATATGCATTTGAAATTGTTCATGGTCGACACATGTGTCATTAAATCAGTTTAATATACACATTAATCACGCTTAGTTATACTTTCGTCAAGTATATGAATAATGAGGAAAATGGCTAAGGGAAAGTAATAAAATGAACATTTATGGTCCGTTTAATGCAGGAAAAAACAATTTGTTTTTTTTACGTTCTGACTTTATTATTTTCAAATTCACGCTACATTATTAATCTCACTCCTCCCAAAGATTTCAATTTATGGACGGAGTTAATAGTCGTATTGACTTATGGAACGCGGCCAGATTGGATCGCAATATTAATAGAGAAGTAAAACAACTGTTGATTAGTGAAGTCACTGGATTTAGGTAAAAAGTCTTACTTCTAAAGTTTTAGTAACTTAGTTCGTAATCAAAATGAGTTTCCTTTTATCAAGAATTCAATATCTGATGTCTTAAATATTTCTGGAAATCTTGTTTTTTTTTTATATGTTTTTCCAAATATTAAATCTGAAATACGATCAGATATTTAATGTTTTTGGCAGAGAATAGACTTAATGAATTGAAGATTGCTAATTCGACGCTAAATTATAGTGTGTTAAAAATAAAATCAATTATCAAAAAAGAAGAAGGCAACCCTTCAAGATAATGAATTTGAGCTCCTGGATTACGCATATAATTGTAAGAACTTGTCAGATTGTCAGATTTTGAACTTGCATAGACCTGTAAGAACTGTAAAATGTACTGTCTTTATCTGACATTATTTCTGAATCACTACCTACTGGAACACTTCTTAAAACTAAAAACGTGACTGACATTTTTATCTAACTGAAATGCACAACTGTATATAACTTAATATCATAATTACTAATAGTATTATTCAATCTATGTATTAGTTACCATTATCAGTGTTCCTGAAATTTTTTATTACGGTCTAAATATTTCTCGACAATACGTTTAAAATCGAAGAGATTGTTTGTTATTTTGGTATAGGCCCGCAATATGAAAGGATTCTTTTTACATTGTAAAATATCTTTGAATATCGACAGAATGTTCAGAGAGTTTGGCACAATCTGTCTGTACCTACAAATTTGTACTGATCTACATACATCATTTTTAATAGATTTTTCATATTTATCTTTAGCTATAGCAAGATTGAATTCGTTTCGGCGGTTTTTTTTCAGTCCATACTTTCTCTCTTACAGATTAATGCGTATCTCGTTGTATCGTCATCTTTCACCTTGGCTATTTTGTTTTCCATCTCGATGGCCTTAAGTAAAATCAATCTGCAGGACAATTCCTATTTAAAATGTGTGGATTAATTTAAGATTTGGATATATCCGTTGAAATCTGAAAACCGAAATTGTTCGCGATTATAATGCTTCCTTGTTCAAAATACACACACAAACTCATTACATACCTACCTCCCATTGGAAGTCTTTTTGATCTCTTTCACAGCAATTTCGCAATCTCTCTCGCAATTAAGATGGGCTTATCTTTTGGTAGCTACTATTCTTCCTTGTGATTACTAGATGTCTAGGTTTAGGCGGATTGCCACCAAACAAAGCTCTCTTTAGTTCTTTACTGAGTCTCTCAGTATCTTTTTTTATTTTATCTTTAACTTGACTGCATTTCCTCTTCGCCTGTGGCGAATCGGCGCTTTGAAAACGAGAGTGTTTACGTGGACCCTCTACCACGTGTTGTTCCATGCATTGTATATCCCTTCTGTAACAAGGCTAGCCGCCGGGGTACAACCCCAATCAAGGGCTTCTAACCATAGAGGTCCGTTCCCGTGCTTCGGTGGAACCGGCTTATGTTCTGGAAGAGAGCGGATGCGCAATCTCTGCACTAACTCCAGGCCCCTACTGGCTGAAGCTTTCGAGGCTCCCATGCACCGACATACATGGGCACCTTAATACATGCTTGCTATCGCCGGGGGCATGTGGACAGCGGAAGGGTCTCCGTTACACCTGCAATCGCTTCGACCCTAGCCGCCACATATTTAATTTAGCTCTAAAGGCGGTGTAAATCCGTATCCGTAATCAGTAAAAATTTCGTACCTGCAGGTGGCCGAAAATCCAATCCTTAAATGCGGACTGTAGGTGAAATTAGGACGATCAAAATCGGTCTATGAGAGAAAGAAAGCTCGTTGTCTCGTTATCCAGCATAACAAAATGTACGTATGTACAGCTGTTTCTACCCTGGACGTGAAACGTAGATGACATGTTCTGGATGTGGTGTTATCTCAGGGCTTTATATATATATATATTTTTTTTTTTTTTGAAATTATACTGGCATCGACTTCTATGGTCTTTAGCCCTCTGCACATTCTTTTAAATTTAATCATTAATCACCGTACGGGTCGTCATATGTTAGGGTGTAAAGGCCCTAACATTTGTTTAAAAACACCAAGACAAACACAAAACGTTACAAACATAATCATTGAAAACAAGGACAGTTACAGGGTGTAAAGAGCCTTGACATTTAAAAGAAAAATAAATTAACAACGTGAAATATATGACAATATCAATTATTAAATTTCAATATCCATAAAATTCGACTTTATTAATTGTAATTACAGCTTTGTATAAACAATACACTAGTTAATAGTCCACTGGCGTGCAGATAAGGAACTATTTTTTATTCATTTCCATTTTCAAAATCAGCAGCAATATTATTTACTAAGCCGAACCTCTTTCTGAGGTCCCATATGTGGTACACTCTTCTATTAGATGCTTGACTGTAGGTGGTTTGTTACAAACACCATACATTGGTCTGTCTTCGCCGGTTAACAAATATGAGTTCGTTATACGCGTGTGACCGATTCTACGTCTAGTCACCGCCACTTGATCACGGCGAGTCAGTTTCACGTCGCTCTTCCATTTGTATGGAGAGGATTTAACGGCATTTAATTTAGTACCAAATCCTCTCTATTCATTACTCCAGTAGGTTCTAATTGTATTTGTTAGACGATTCTTTATATCACCCACTCGTACAGGAATAGCATCCAAGTTGTTACAGATTGTTTCCATTCTGACAACGTGTGCTCTTTCGTATCCTGCAATAGAAGCATGCCCAGGAGTCCATACAAAAACACATCGTTGTCCTCGTCTATTTAAAACGTATATAATAGATAGGATGTTAACGATCAGAACGTCCTTAATATTCTTGTTTCGAATTGCAATAAGCGCACTCAGCGAGTCTGAATACACAAGCACACTCTCTTCGCAGAAATGTTCACAATAGCGAAGAGCTTGCTGCATGGCAGTGAGTCTGCCGTGCAGCCATAAACGCTTGCCATATCTGGCATCTTCCAAAAATGGACTCCTCCATTTACATATGGAGCATCCAACACCCTTGTCGGTTTTAGGACTATCAGTATAAATTTTTATGTATTCATCGTATTTACTGACGGTTGATAAAATTTCCTGTTAAATGATGATTCTTGAATGCTTTATAATTTATAAGGGCAGAAAAGGCCCATATATTTGCTGCATATC
The DNA here is from genome assembly GCA_010016005.3 of Zanna intricata. Lineage (NCBI taxonomy): Eukaryota > Metazoa > Arthropoda > Insecta > Hemiptera > Fulgoridae > Zanna > Zanna intricata. Next base: position 31,901 of record JAAAKQ030476642.1, read on the forward strand.
ATAAGAATAGCATCTCCCTTCTATAACGCAGTGGAATTATTCCAGCTTCTGACATTAGACTAGTCGCCGGAGTTGTACGGAATGCGCCTGTGGCGTACGTCATTCCGCTCTTGTGTATTACATCTAAATTCCTTAAGTGCGACATTCTGGCGGATGAATATACAATACATGCATAGTCAAGTTTTGATTGAACCAATGCTTTATACAGTTTCAGTAATATATCTTTATCTGAGCCCCAATTGATATTGGATTAACAATTCATCCAATTAATAATTAAATTAAATTCGATTAACAATTAAAAGCTTTATTTTCAAATTAAGACTACTAAAAATACCTCACCTCCATTTCTACTGACAGGATAAAAAGAAGCCATTTGGAACTCTTGGAACGTTCGGTGAAGGAGCAAATTTAATGATTTTTATATGTTTTGTGACTTAAAAATAGAATAAAACTAGTTTAACAACTATAACCCTAATACTTTTACGAGGAAATTGTTACCAAGCCCAAAAAAGTTTCGAGGCGATAAAAACTTTTTTTTAGTTTTGCCAAACATAGCTTTTTTACATTCATTATCAATAAAGAAATAATTTTTTTTTATTAAGTATTTTTTATACGAAAAAAAATTCATTAATTTTCAGAATTAATTATTAATTTTAAAAAATAAATATACTTAGTTTAATATATATATATATATATATATATATATATATATATTACTTATAATATACATTGATTATTTTGGGTTTTATATAAAGATATATTACATCTAACTAAATCAGAGGTGTAAGGGTAGTTCCCACAAAATTGATCATTAAAAGGAACATTAAATAGCAGCTTAACATCTGACTGATTTCAGGAATTAAAACTTGTTAATCTCGGCTATATCATCATTAGAAATATCACCAATATTTTTCTAGTTTAAATTTACCTCTCTCTCTTTTTCTGTTTACCCTCCGAACAACCGTAAGGTATTACTTCAGAAGAAGAATGAGATATGTATGAATGTGAATGATGTGTAGTCTTGTACAATCTCAGGTCGACCACTCCTGAGAAGTGTGCTTAGTTGAAACCCAACCATCAAAGAACACCGGTATCCACGATCTAGTATTCAAATCCGTATAAAAACGTTTACCTTAAAGCTGCATAATGTGCACACTTAAGGAGCTTGTTTTACACTTATTAGAATAACGAATTACTGCTATACAGAATAATAACAAAAAATATTAATTTTTTTAATCGAAAAAAAAATAAGACACCTAATTCACTACGGAATTAGATTATAAATTTTGAAGCGTTTTATCATCACCTAGGCCAAATTCAACAACTTTTATGATGAACTTGTTAACATATTTCTCATTTTTCAGCTATTTCAACTTCATGTTTGATACCCACAATGGAATTGTATTCCCGTATTTCAACCCATATATCTTATGTTTCCGCTTATATTCTTTCTACCGACTTCTTCAGTAAAACTTCCAATTTTTTTCCTTTCATTTTTTTAAACATCATTTTTGTCACTTTCTTTTGTTGATGAACTTTTATTTCTCTATTTGTCTTATGACCTTTTGGATTTGAATTTTTATCATCTCACTTGTCGAGGACAGATAACATTTTGTCTCGCTGCTTTTTAAATCAGTGCTTGTCTTTTTTTATTTTCTATTAATTGCGCCTGATTTTCTGAAATATTCTAGATAACTATTTTTTTCCTATATTTAACTCTGATTTTTCCATTCTTCATTTTCAAATGACTTCTTTTGATTTACAAGTACCAATAAAATTCATTTCAAACCTGTATTATAAAAGTAGTCGCGGATAAACATTATGGTTATCTGCATAACAGAATGAATTAATTCATTTTTAATTTTTAAAGTAGATATAAAAATAATTTAAAAAAACATTCCTTAATTTTATTATTACTATTTTTAGTCAACCATCAGTTGACTGGTTTTATGCTACTTTCCATTAATTCCTGTCCCCCGTTAGCTGTAAATGTAACATATTTTGTATTGTAAACTTTTTCTTTTTTTTTTCATCAATCTCCTTCCATCATCAGATTAGCTTAATCTGTGCGTCTTTGTACACTGTCCGTTAACATAGTTGGTCTCTTCAGAACTAACTTTAGTCTTCTGCTAAAAATTTCCTTTTGATTTTCCTGTAGGCCATATTTCATTGTCATAAAGCGCCTCACTACACATAAATATTTTTAAGAATTTCTTTCTAATTGTTAGAGTTATATTTAATACTATTTATTAATGAAAACTCTCCTTGCTCACTGGTCTAAATTTTCTTTTATCGGACGGCATCGATACCTTACAGTACATCCATTATATTATCAAACAACAGTGCTATGCACCGACCGAGTCGACCAATAAAAGAAAAATATTTAATGATTAGTGGGATAAAAACCAATTTAAACGAATGAGGCAGATCCAATAGCATATGATACTTAGCTGTTGAATGCTGTAGCAGGACGATATAATAAATATTAACCATGTACAAAAACATAGGAAAACATTTTATCTGATAAAGAAGATAAGTTTCATTTTGCAGTTTGAATGCTTTATTATTAGTATCTAATGGATTATTGTAACTGAAAATATCATGATAAATGAATTATCAATGTAATACGCGAACACTATAAAGAACTAAAATCGCATATGCCAAATATATTGAGACAAATACGTAGAATACGAACCCATCAAACGAGTGAGGACCGCGTAATACGTTTGTAGACTAGTTTGAAAACCTCATTCCTGATGAGAGAACAGTATCAACTGCTGACCGCAAGAAGCGAAGGAGGAAGGCCAGCAGCAACTCTGGCAAGAGCAATGAGTCCACTAAAGACGAAAAGGACAGAGCAGACCCTCTCGAGGCTCTGCTTCAACTAATATTGAAACTTTCTGAGGTTTACTCAAAGAACACGCTAAGGAAACCGATCAAAGCGATTACCGACAAGAATGCTGTACGAATCAATAGGAATGCCAGTACGAGATCAATACTGGAAAGACTGAAACAGTCAAAACTCTGGAAACAGTTGCTGCATGCGACCGGATGTGATCCAGACCATAAAAATGGGCACTGAATCAGAAATCAAGGATATACTGACAAAAAAAATGGCCCGCGGCGTTTGATTCCTTGGTTTGAGGGGGTGTCAGGCCTACCACCCCCTCAAACCAAGGACGGTAAGGTTTTCGTTATCGACGTGCAACAAAAGACTGCGCAACTGCGAAATCAACTACGCAGTTCAGCCGGCTTGCCTCATGGGTAGAAGAGTGTACAGTGCCGGAATCTGGTACAGCTGTGAAGGACCGCTCTGTTCTTGGACCGACCAAAACTCAACAAGCCCTGGTGAACAGATTTGCGATCTTTTTGGGGGGTGATGGGCCTGACCTCATGAATCATCTACGACAAGGATTGGACCAAATAACTGAAACGCATAAGGAAGGGCTAGCGGTAGTGATACTGCAACCTCAGCTGGCTGATTTGACAACGAAGACCACGAAAATCTGGGCCAAAAAACAAATCAAAGAAGTGACGGTTTTCATCCCACCTGGAGAGGCCAACGCAACACGTACAGCCTCGATCAACCCTTCCACTGTTGTCCCGAAACAGCAGATATGCGGACCTGTTGCGTAAGGTGAAGACAAAGGTAGGAAGTGACATGGCAGAGAATATTATCTCTTTCAGGAAAGGCAGGGATAATACCGTCGAAGTTAGAGTAAAGGACGGTGAAAAGAACATACAACATTTAAAACAAAAGATGTCAGATGCTGCACCTGAAGTAAAGATGGCTGACCGAGGAAGGACAGCTCGAAGAGAAATTATACACGTGAAAGATCTTGACTGCGAGGCAACGAAGAAAGAGGTGCTACAGGCCGAAACGAAGAAGGTTGGTGAGACCACGACAGCGGTGGTCACGTCTATCCGGCTTATATAGCCGGTTTTATATAAGCCAATTAAGGAGGCACACCATCTTGTCTCCCTGTGGAAGGCTACTAGTTGGTTGGCAGTCGTGCCGGGTAGAAATACTTCAACAGGATCAATCCTGCAATCGTTGTTGGGGCTACGGTCATGGGGCCTTATCATGTAAAGAACCAGACAATCTGGGCGATGCTACAACTGTAGTGCATCAGGACATAAGAGACTGGGCTGCACTGCACCCACCAAATGCTTGGACTGTGGGCAGGTCCACAGGACGGGTATTAAGGTTTGTAGGAGCTAACTGCCAAGTTCCTACAACTCAATATGAACAGGTGCGCTGCACCCCAGGATCTCGCTTGGAGTGCGGAAACTGACGATGGCATGGACTTCATCCTCGCTTCCGAGCCTAACCGGAGGCTAGCCTCTTCTGGCCCCTGGTTGGTCGATGAGGACGGGGATGCGGCAAACGGCGTTGTGTCGGGCGACCTTGCCGTGATAAACTCTGTCAGCAGATAAAGATTTGTTGTAGTTGAATTACCGGGCTTTACCATCATCTCGATATACATCTCCCGGAACTGCAGCTTTGAGGACTTCTCAGATAAACTTCAGGAATTGGAGGACACGATCCGCGGTAATACTAGCCAGTGACCTGTACGCGGAGTGTCAGGAATTAGGAGGACAGCGCACCACAGTTCAGGGATATAAGCTGGCTTCCACCCTGTAGTCGTTGGGATTAGTGGTTATCAATACACCACGACTACCAACGTTCGTCGTCAGGGGGGAAGGATCAGTGATGGACATCACCGCTACCACCGAGGTGTTTACTGACAGGGTCACCGCGTGGCAAATCCGGGAAGAGGAGTTTGGTAGTGACCATCTTGCTATCACCTTCCAGGTTGATACAGCTAGGCTGAAGAGCAAGAGGCCATCGTTGTGGAAGCATAGCAAAGAGATCGCCCTACGCATAGTTTACCACTTTGGAGAGGAGGTTGGACCCGTGCCGCCCCCAAGCCCAGAACGCTTAATGGCCCCCTTTTGGAGAGATGTCGATTAGAGTCCAGATCTGCAGGAAGAAGAAGACGCTCTGTCTACTGGTGGTCTCAGGAAATCGCCGCCTAGCGACGGGAAGCACAAAGGAAGAGGAGCGTGCTTCTTTGAGCAAGGAGAGTAGGCCGACACCCGTCTGAGCAGATAGCCGATGACTACTGGCAGGCCAAACGACGGCTGCGCAAGGAAATCAAAACCTCCAAGCGGAACGCCTGAAAAAACCTAGTCGACGAGCTGGACTCTGATCCCTGGGGAAAGGCATACCAGATTGTCACTAAGCGATTTTGTCGACGCTTCCCGAGGCTAATCAGAGAACAAACGCAACGTTCGCTGTGTGGTCGACAGTCATCCCTGGCTTGTGCTAGATACCATCAACGCAGCACTGGAGAATGGACGTTTCCCGGAGTGTTGGAAACACGGCAGGCTGGTGCTGTTGCCCAAACCCGTTATATCGGGGGAGGAGACTAAATTCAGGCCTCTGTGTCTGATAAACACTCTGGGGAAGATTTATTAGAGATTGATCGCTGAGCACCTTCAAGAAGAGATTGCGGCCCGAGGGGGAGGGGGCTTTCACCGCTTCAGTTCGGATTCCAGCGGGGGAAGACCATTCGGAATCCCGTTGGTTATTCTCTTGGATGTCCAGAACGCTTTGGAAGTACATAATTGAAGAACTACGTGCCAGGGGTGTAAGGAATTACCTCCTACCCACAATTCATGACTATCTTCACAACAGGACCCTCACCACCAACACCGAGGAGGACCCAGTGGAGTTCAATATGTACGGAGGGATGCCACAGTGTTCAGTAGTGGGTCTACTTCTGTGGAACATTGCGTACGCCGGCCTGCTGAGGGTCGACTTTCCAGCACATGTGCAGCCTGTCGCGTATGCGGATGTCCTAGCCCTGCTGGTGTCTGGGTAGTCAGAGGACCAGGTTGAGGATACCGCCAACTTTGCAGTCCGGTTGGCGAGTGATTGGCTTCGTGGCCAACCCAAGCCAACTAACTAACCCTTTCACCGAAGAAGACAGTTATTCTGGCCATGACAGGTAGGCGAAGACTCAGGCCTATACGTGTCAGGGTACATGGACACATCGTCACGGACTCCAAGGAGGTCAAATATCTTGGAGTCTGGCTAGAGAAGTCCATGAGGTCAACCACTCACATAAAAATAACGTTGGACAGGGCAGAACAGGTGCTGGCCAATCCTGGGCAGGATCATGAACAGCAAAGATGGACCGAGGGCCAGTAAGAGACGGCTGCTTCTCTCGGTCGCCACGTTGATCATGTTGTACGCAGTTCCGGTTTGGTATGAGGCTTTAGAGGTAAAGTGCAACAAACGTCGCTATCCTTCAATCCAGCTAAGAGCGGCGCTCAAAATTGCGTCGGCATACCGGACTGTTTCTACGGAAGCGATAGGGGTGATCGCGGGTGTACCGCCGATAATACTTCGAGCCCTCGAGCTTAAGAGGAAGCACAAAGACGTACTCAAGTCGATCGCCAGCTAACAACTGCTACAGGAATGGCAGAATGCCTGGGAAAAGTCGGAGAAAGGGGCCTGGACTCGTAGGCTCATCCCCAGGATAGAGCTGTGGGTTCGGAGCAGGTTTGGGGAGGTCAATTATCACTTCACTCAACTTCTTTCGGGCCACGGGGAATTCGGGACCTACTTGTTTAGGTTTCGACGAAGAGAGACCCCAAAATGCTATTACTGCGGGGAAGAAGACTCACCGGACCATGTGTTCTTCCACTGCCAGAGATGGGAGGAAACCAGGAGACTCCTGGGCCTCCATCGGCTCACTGCTGACACCATCGTGGAACTTATGCTCCGAGGAAACCAGAAATGGACAGAAGTCTCCACGCTGGCGACCAGAATTCTTACGACCAAGGCGAGAGAAGCTGCAATGTGGGCACCCGACTGAAGAACATCTGAGTGGTAGTCGGCTCTGCGCAAGAAGATATTTTTATTATGTATATATATGTATAATTCATGTTCTGTTGTCCGGTTGCTGTACTTATCATATTTAGGATTAGGCTTTGGATTTATAAGAATTTGTTCCCTTGTATACCATCTCTCCCCCCTGGCCGGATGTTAACTGTGGGGAGGAAACTGTAGCAGGAACGCACACTGAACACATTGGGAGCTACAAACTCCAGACCCACTGTAAAGAGAGAGACTGGGACAGACCCATTTTGGGTCTGGCAATGAATGTAGTAAATATAAGTAATTAGTTATTAACCATAAAAAAAATTTTAAAAATGTTGAGGGTTACAAGGTGGAAGATAGGCTAGGCTAGTATCAGTATGAGGGTCATTGGGAGAAAGTTAGGTTAGGTATTAGGGTAATTGAGGGATAACGGCGCAATTAAAAAAAAAAATTAAAAATATTTTTAAAAAACGGGGCGAAACATGGCGACCTTGTAGGGCATGGGAGGCAGCCTATTTTCTGAGGATGCCTTGATTCGGGATACAAGCAAGATCCAGAGTGTACTGGATCGGGGTACTTCCGATGAAGCATTCGGGCCCCTCTTAGGTTTGAGAGGTCGTGAGCGGGTGGGGGAGAGGCACTCGTGCATTTTTAAATGCACATTCCGCTCCTTTAGGCTAGGTGTAGGATGGGAAAGGCAGCCTCTTGGAGGAGGAACGTGTCGGCTTCCCACAAGCGTGGAGCCGCCGCGCCCTAAGGATGTCAAAAGGACCCCAAAGGGGGGCTCCGCTGCAGGAGCCCAAACGGGAAGGGTAGCAGGCAAGGGCAATCTACTGCCACAACACCCAGGGCTGGCTGATGTTATGCCGAGAGGCGATTCCGGCTGCCCCTGGGAGTGTTAGGGGGGAGGTATTTTAGCGGGTGAGAGCCCCTCACTGTCATCTGTGCGGGCAGATTTCAGCTGGTAGAGCTTTTTCCTCCTCCTACGCAAAACAAAAAAAAAAATTTGAAAAAGAAGTGGGTATGTTGCGAGGTGTGACCATCGATAAGCAAAACAGTAAATATTCTGTTAAAAAAAAAATTGAGCTATATAAAATGCCAAAATAAAAGGTAAACAACGAACTAATTGTGGCAAATAAAAAGCATGCTGAAATCGGTCGCCAGAAGGTACAAACTAACAAACGAATAACTCATATAGGGAGGGCAAAAAAATCATTAAAAATTGATACCCACCTTTCAGATGATAAGAATAAACACAACAACTTGGTTATCTATAAAACAAACTTTGAACCCAGTACAGAAGAAGAAGAAAATTTTGAATATTTCGCATTCCAATGTCAAAATAAAGCTTTAAAACCTGCAGCAAAGAAAGTCTTATAAAGATACCCAGACTCGAAAAAGACACATAGAAAACCGATAAGAGCGGCAGAGTCCTGTACTATCTGATAAAACAAGATACAGATTTGGAATGTTGTTTTAAATGAACCAATAATTTCCTCACCTCCTTATCACCACATGATCTCGTGAAATTTCTGGAATGTAAGTTGAATTGAAAACAACCGGTTAAATATTTGTGTCGTTTAGAAAACGGTAAACGGGTACGCCAGAAATTTGTTACAAAATAATTTGTCGCTAAGAAATCTAGTTGAAATTATTTTTTTTTAACTTTTTGACACTTAAAGGGATACCCCTGTAGTATTTTTTTTACAATATCTTATGAAAACTATCCTTATGAAAACTTACCTGGTATACTGTATTTGTATAACAATTAATTAAGAAATACATACTTAATACGAAAAAAAAACTGAGCCCTTTATTAATTTGAAAAAGTATTTCAAGTACTCTACCATAGAAATCAACAAGTAATCACACGAAACCTTATACAGCAATTTTGAGTTATAGAAGGATTCACAAAAATAATTTTTCAAGATCTTTAGAAGTTGAATCTGAATTTTTAAAGGGTTTAGAAATATTTTTCATTAACAAAATACTATTAAAATATATGTCATTTTTACCAATTATAACAGTGAGTTTATGTAAGTAAGAATATCCTGTAAAATAAAATTAAAAAATATCTCGCTTTACAATTTTTTTCAAACTTAAAATATTTTATTATTTTAATAAACGCTATAACAGAATACTGTGGCAAAATACCTATAGTAATTTAGAACTTGAGCAAAGACACCAGGATGTCGATCAAAAAAATATTCATTTAGGATTGGATCGTAGTTTGCTAATGCTTCTGTTAGTCGGGATAATCGTGTAGCCGGAATTTTCTTTAGAGTAGCTTTATAGGTTTCGTAACGGATACCTCCAACGTTGAGGATGATTCTATTCTCTCCATCCATCACACTCCGACGTTAGCATTCTGGCAAATATCCTGTACAAAATAAAATATGAATTCATGTAACTTTACGTATAAGAATCAGTTTCATATAAATATAATAAATATAACATATGAACAAACATATATATTAATAATGTAAATATTATTTTTTTATTAAAAAAGAAATGGTACCTAATGATAACTGCATAATTTACGGATGAACAGAAAACGTAATTTAAAATACCTTAAACTACTGGTCAAAAATGTCCTACACTATAAGTATAGAAAAGCCTATATATACCAAAGTTAGTGTGGTTACACAAATAAATATAGCAAATAAGATGTTCTTAAAGAGCAAAGCGAGATGCTATTCTTACGAGACATTTGGAATTTCGTCAATTTTTTTGTTTATAAGACATGATACTAAAATATTTACGATTAATTAATAATATAACAAATAAATAAGGTGACATAAAAATGCAAAACATTTCTATATGATTGTTGATAAATATTTCACAACAAATTTTTCATAAATTAGTGAATTAATTACAAACTAAATAACCGATGATTAAAAAACTGAAACCTTTTCTAAGATTTCTGTAAGTTATATAAGCGTTTAATTTTAATTTTTACAGAAAGTACAAAATAAAGATAAAAAAAGAAAAAAAAAACAAAAATAAAGATTAAAAAAGATTATGATAAAGATTAAAATTTTAAATTCTGATAGGAATAAAAATAGAATAAAAACAGAAAAATACGATAAATTTTATTACATTACTCTTTTACTAAAGAACCGTGAGAAGAGAAAAGCCTTTGCATGTAAATATAGAAGCTGATAACTATTGGCATTAGGAAAGGAGTTAAGTGTATATTTTTAACTCAATAAAAGATAACGCAAACTTTTTACAGCTTTGTTCAACAGTTAAACACGTTTATAGCTCTCATAAAATGGCTAGCTAAATGTAGCTAAAAATTTAGTCAATAAATCACTGTACATATTCAGTTTTCTATAGAAACAGTACAAAAAATATGGTTCAGTAGTTTATTTTGTAATTATGTGAAAATAAAGTTTTTGAAAATAATAATGTGTATCTATAATATAAAAACTTGAATTAAAACACAAATTACCGATTTTTACCACTTTTTTGTGAAAAAATTGCTCCTTAAAGGAAAAAATAAATTATTATCACAAATGTAGGAGAAAAGTATTTTAAAAAGATAATTGTATAATAAATAAATTGATTCAAAAATGTTATAAATATTTTTATTTTTATTTTCAAGAAAAAACGTTATTTCAAATAATCAAATAGAAATAAACGAGCGATCCTGTAAAAACTAAAATGGAATGGTTTTTTCCAGATATACGAAGATTTTTCTAGCGATACATTTTATTACTGAATTTTCGAAAGCTAAAGAAACCATTAGTTCACCAAGACAGCAATCGTTTGTCACCTGCTGAGAAGTTGCTTTCACAGATTAGCTGAAAAGAAACATAAAATTGTACTGAATAAAAGTCATAAGAGAGAAACTCCAACTAATGTAACAACAATTACAAATATTAAAAAAATTTGAAATTATCTTCAATGAGCGAATGGTCGACTACATAAAATATGGAAACCATTAATAAACATATCTCAGTTATCAAATAAAGACCGTCGGTCGAATAGGTAGGTTATCGGAAACGGGCTATCTGTAGATAATCCAGGTTTCTTATAATTTTTATATTATATCAAAGGATTTACATTTCAACCTGACCTTAGCTGGTGAGTCATATTGCAATCATCATATTGCAGCTATTTTATTACAGTCTACATTGAAATTATTTACATAGTTAATAAATTCTCTCGCAACTAATCTAAATAATGTAAATATAGAATTTTACATGCATTTATCAAAATATTCTTCAATGAAATTCATAAATCATGACTTATTATTATTTCATAAACATTATTTAATAGTAATAATTAAATTATAATCAATTTCATTCAAAAAAAAAAATTCTAATTCTGTTAAAATTATTCTACTCAACACCAATTACAATTGTACAAAAACCTATGGAAGATCTCGGTTACAAGTTACCGAGATCTTCTATAGGTTTTTGTACTCTTATTCAATTTTATAAATGTGAACTCACTTTTCCTTATTAAAAACGTTTCAAAACATTTTCTTTTCATATCACCGATACTAGAAGTGTCATTATTTGTCCCAATCCAAATGATTACTTCAGATCATTAAGTTTATAAGGAGAAAGTGATGTAGAGGAAATTTTAAAAAGGAATGACCTTGTTAGTTTGTTATAAATTTTTTGTTGTAATTGTTAAGTTTCATTTGTAATGATGACCTAAACTGATTAGTTCTAGTTTTGACCATTTGACTCGCTCTCTCTCTCTCTCTCTCTCTCTCTCTTTACTTTTATTAGTTACCGCTAGTGCTTGAGGAGTCGTCGGTAGTAGTAGTCGAGTAGGAGGTCGTATGTAGCCCACTGGGCTGGTCTAATGGTTAACACGACATCGCAAATAAGCTGATATCGAAGTCGACAGTTCTAAGGTTCAAATCCTAGTAAAGGTAGTTATTTTTATACGAATTTGAATACTAGATCGTGGGTACCGGTGTTCTTTGGTGGTTGGGTTTCAATTAACCACCCTTCTCAGGAGTGGTCGACCTGAGATTGTACAAGACTA
>JAAAKQ030476643.1:0-22889 GCA_010016005.3 Zanna intricata
TAAGAACTCAACTTGCCAATAAACTTTGAAAAGGTAAACTAGCTGCACAGAAGCCCTTCTAAGATGGTGGTTTTTTTTAGACAACAGAAAAGATGAAAAACTATTTTTTTTTTTTTTTTTTTTTTTTTTGTTAGTAAGTTGTTAGAAAGCTACAATTATTTAAATTAATTTTCTACACTCACACCTTGACTCATCCTGAAAATTTTGACTAGTGTCACCGATGAGCAACGAGAGTATTTCCATCAGGATATTCTGACCGTGGAGCATTGGTATCTAGGAAGATGGAATCCTATAATGATGAGTGGCTATTGTTGGTTTTTGTTAGAGAAACTGATTAAACATGGTACAAGCGAAAAAGTTTGCCAAAACATATTTTAAAAATTAAAGGCAAGTCAATTCCAATGACTTTCCAGCATCCATGATGTGAGTGGTATCGTCTTGGTTTTTCATCTGAAGGTTCCAGGTTCAAATCCCGGTCAGGCATGGCATTTTCTCACATGTTACAAATCATTCATCTCGTCCTCTGAAGCAATACCTAACAGTGGTTCTTGGAGGTTAAAAATAAACGATGATGTAAACTTTTAAAAATTGTTATTTTAAAGACATTTCCAATGATTAAGACTTTAGAAACTGTTGTGCTGTGAAATTGTATTAATGTATTTCAATTTATCTGTATTTGATTAAATAAAAATTTAGTTGATTTAAACATTTAAAAAAAAGTGAAACCATAATTTTTTTTTTTTTTATAGATTTCATAGTGATTTGCATTTATTTATAAATAAATCTAAATTTATTTTATTTGTATGTATAAAAGATGTAATGTATTACACAAATCCTGATAACAGTTTGGATTCAGTACTCCAAAATTAGTTAAAATCACCATATATGATTTCCAGATACATGAAAAAAAGTGTTTGTTGACTAGTTTTATCAGCTCTTACCTTTTAGCATAGATTAAAAAATTTAATTAAAATATACACTTTGAAAACAAATTTGACACAAACCTGTATTGTGCAGCAAGTATTTAATGAAAATTTATCAAATGAGAACTGATGAAATAATAGGAATGCAATGCAAGACAGCAAAGATGAAGAAATATACATTAATGAAAATGTGGCAACAGTGAAATAAATAATATCCATCCCTTCAGTCCAAGAAATTCAGATGAAAAAGAATTTTTAATCAAGTGATTGAAAGTTTAGAAACCTATAGTTCAGAGTAAACTGTCTAAAAACATTTCAAATGACATACAGTTAGAAAAAATTGTTTTTTATGTAATATTACTTAAGATTAAAAACTTATTCTTCCATGGATGAGTTATTTCTTGCAATTTAAAGATTATCTTATTATGTTCATATTAGATTAAAAAAGTTTTTTTCGGTATACATTTTTAAATAAAGTATATTTATTTTCTATTTTTTTTATAAATACTATATGTAATTCTTAATTAAACCTGTTTATTACGGAAGTGTGTTTCTGTTGCATTTTTTAAAATAGTGTTAGAATTCATGGTACAAGATTATTATTTTACTTTGTCATAAGTTATATTAGTTACAAAATATTCTCAAATTGTTTACAGTTTAAATCATTAAAATGATTAATGTTAATCACAAAAATGAGAAAACGCAATTCATTTCACAGGTAACACTGTTCCCTGTTATGTCATGTGTTAGTTTCAGTTAATTGTTGTTTAACTATCGAATCCTGTAGGTTCAAGAATATTTGCAGTGTTCTTCTGGTGTTAACATTTTATGTTTAGGATTGTAGCATGAGCTTGCAATACTGTTTTATTATCAGTCTGTTGTTAATTGTTATTTATTGCAGTTGAGTATGTTTTGTACAGTTGTATTAAAAATAGCATCCATTCTATCTGATTAAGTTATATTGAGGTATAACTGTTTATTCAGAGGATTCTCATATAAACTAAATAATTTCAGGTTGTAGTTTATATATTAAAATAAGCTTGAGATTAATATAACAGATAAACATTTCATTTTTTTTTTTTTTTACATCTTGTTAGTTTTGTCAACATCTTCCTGCATTTTATATAACAGTAATTTATTTATTAAGGTTTACATTATTATTTTCTATACCTGAGATCTAAATATCAAAATAAATTTTTAATCAATTTCACAATTAGTCTGGGAAGGTGAAGGTCAGTTGAAGTATTGTGTAGATCCTTTCTTGATTGTGTTTGCTAATAGACTTATTCTGTCATAAATTAATTTAATATTGTATGATTTTTAGGTAATTTTAGTAATGATCTTTAATTGACAAAAATGTTTTTAATATGTTAATTCAGTAAATTTTTCTTTCCGTTGTAATGTGTTTATGTTGTTTTCATGTAACATTGTGATTGGCATTTCTATGATGAAAGCGAGTATTTAACTAAATATTTTGGGACAGTGAAATTTGCTAACATACTTAGTAAAAAATAAAGTAGATAATAAAGACTGTGTAAATCCCATCACTTTATGAATAACTGTAGAATTGCTTCTGTGACTGCTCAAAATTGTATGCAATTAAAGACTGACCTTGCCTAAAACAAAGCAGAAACTCACCTAATAAAGAAATTAAATTGAAATTTTAAACAAAAACTGCCGTATTATTAATTTCTTCTACAACCTATAAAAAGTAGGAAGTGAACAGTAAATTAGTTTATTTCAAATTTGAATTTTTTTTTTTTTTTTTTTTTTTTCTTTATGAAGGAAGATTCATCAGCTTATATTTATTTTTTTATGTTTTGTGCTGTAGGTAATAACATATTTTCAATTTTTGTTAATATTCATTTATGTATTATAGCATGTCTGATTTATCCGTAATTCCTCAGGTTTTACCATTCGTCAATCCAAATCCTTCTTTATTGGCTCCTTCGACTTTTTTCTCCATCCTCCCAGGTGACAATTATAATGATGGAAATGGTGATGATGATGATGATGATGATGACGATAACGATAATGATGATTGGAGTGATGATAATTCTGATGTTTTAAGTGTTAATATAGTTAAAAATGATGCTGATAACATTGAAAGTGGCCAGAATTCTTCAGACATTGATAATCCTGTAGCTCAAGACTAAATTACTAACTTATATTAATTTATTTTTAATTACTAATCCTCTCTTACTGACAACAACTGAATTTTCGTTAAACATCTCAAACTGAATTTTGTAAATATATTATTATTTTGTTTTTTAAGTTTGTGGTGTATGATCATGTTTATTTTTTATGAGTAGTTTATTAGTGATTTTTTTAAAATATTTTTTGTGTGTCTTAATTTCTTATGTTTTATTGGTATTAAATTTTTGTTAAAGCACTTACTTTGTTACTTCTCATTTTATACAAATAATATTTCAGATATTTTTACACACACACACACCCACACACTTACACTCACTCACTCACTCACATATTGGTTATTTGAATGAAGTATTAATTTTTACTAACTTTATCTTAAGAAAAAAATACACTTTAAATATTTGTAGAAAAAATTAGTTAAGTGTAATTTTTCTTTTTTTTAAGGATCTATTTACTTTTTATAAATATTATTTTTTAATAAATATTTTATTGTTATAAATTGGTGACAAAATATCCATTATATTGTAATAACTGTATTGTGTTTGTAATGATGTATTAGTAAAGCTACTACTTTTTAAAGCACAAATTGAATTTGATTTTAATAAATTTTTCCTTCAAAAGATTTTTTTTAAAGAATTTCTTTACCTTACACTCATTTTTCATACCTTTCTTTGTTAATGATGTGATATTATGTAATTCAGATTAAAATTGTTAAATAATTGTTTTAAAATAAAGTAAGAGTAATATTGTCAATTTTAAATATAGTATAAAAATTTACATATCTATTAATAAAAAAGTAATTAAAATTTATTTTATTGGAGTAAATATTTAATATCATGTCCAACATTTTTAAATAATTTAATCCTGTTTAGATTGTTTAAGTTTATTATTAAAGAAAGTTAAAGCAACTTTAAAAGAATAGAATGTCAAAAATGAAACTTAAAAATAAAATATACAATTTTTTACACTAATTTTTTTTTTTTTAAGTTTGTTAGTACTGAAACACATACTAAGTTTGTTAGTAAACATTTAAAATGGTAGGTTAATTATTTGGGGCTGTCTTTTTTGCACTCATAGCTGTGCTCTGTAGAAGTCCATGTTCTGAAAATTTTGTTCAATTTTTATTTTATTTTTCTCATTATGCTTTTCATGAAAATAATTAAAAACAATAGTAAGTAGAAGAAAGTTTCAGAATCAGTTTACCTGTGAAGAATCTCAACAGATTCTTCACACAAGAAAACATTTTTTTAATACATCCCACGTAATGGAAAGAATATATGAACCATTAACTGCTAATGCATTCACTGTAAACCTTAAAAAATTAGAGCTTTTTGAATTTTACTAAGTCCAAAATACAGTTTTTATTTTATATATAACTTCTCCTTTTTATTTAATGGACAATCTTTATCAAGTTAATTTTCATTCTTTGCCATTTTATTTGATAGGGAGTTAATTCATTTCCTGTTTTAATTCTGAGGTTTCATTTTTTACTGAATGCAGAATAAGTATGCATTATGTAATAAAGTACACAATTATTAAAGTATGTAACAGTCTGTTGATTTTATATTCATAGATTTTTCTTTATAAAAAAAATATAAATTACTGATAAGAGAAGCTGAGGTTATTTACTTCTTGTGAAGTTATCTTTGTAATTCTTTAACATTAGGTGATTTGATGTTTTAGATCTTGTAAAAAATATAATCATCTTATTTAGAAGTACATCTAGAAGTTACCTGTGTAGGTAACTTTATTATTGTAATAGTCTGTACCAATATTTATATTTAATTAAAATTTTTTTATAAGTAACAAGTTAATAATCGGTTCAAAGTTATATAAATTAAGTTAATCGGTTCAAAGTTATATAAATTAAATATAATTTATAAACCATCAATAATTTCAGTTCATTTAAATACTAATACTTGCATGGATGTTATGCTTTTTATAGTTTAATGTATGTTTTAAGAAGGACTTTTAGTTATAACAAAATTTTAATTTTACTGGTTTTAATAAGCTGTATTAGTTACTTGTAATGTGTACCCTATATAAAGTATGACTAGAGTTTCTGGACTTTTAGATCTTTATAATGTTTTTGTTTCACTGAAGACAATTTGATTTTAAATCGCTCCATATTCTAAAATTGGCTTATTTAATATTAAAAAAGCAAGTGTTTTTTTTTTTTTTTTTCAGTTATAAACAGAAATAACTAACCTAAACTAACTTGCGTAGTAATTTTTGTAAATTTTGATTATTTAAAAAATTGGTACCGAAGATGTATCTTAGCTACATCTACATAAATTTAAGAAGAAGTCTTACTATTAAGACTTCGGGGATTGGCAACTCCATGGCCTTAGTCTCTGAAGCTTTTTTTCGTACTACACACGAGCTGCTGTACGGTTTACACCATACATATACATCACACCAACCTACAAATTAATTGTAGGAAATTAAATAATGAGAAATTAAATTTGTTTTAAAATAAGATCTTATCAGCTTTACTACCATCTTAAAGTCATGAGTCACTTTTAAAGTCTGTGAATGGAAACTTAACAATCATTGTTAGAACTGAAAGGCCAATACCTTCCAGTATCATTTTCTCTAAATGTTCGACATGCAAACAAATGTGTATATATAATCTGGATATAAACATTTTTTAACATTTACAAAACTGATCATTTCAAACATGTTGAAAATTATATTTATTAGGTGTTAGCTGCACTGTGTAGAGGCTTAAAACAGATTTATTAACATTGGTCTATTATTAAAATATCTATTATTATTATTAACATTTTCTTCAGAAAATCTTTGCACCTCTATGTTATGTTAGATAACTTTTTTAAAAAACCATTCTTAATAAAAATGAGTAAATTCTTAAATTAAAATTAAAAATTTAATTTTTCATTTTAGTTTTGTTCAGTTTAATTAAACTGTACATAATATTTCTCAAAAATAATTACTGGAGAGCTACAACTCACTTTCCGTTATTACTAATAAAATAAATCAATTGTATAGATTTTATATTATGAGATTAAACAATACAGATTTGTATATCTGTGAACTCTTATGATAGAGGTAACAAGTATATTTAAATGATAAATGTACTTGATAATATGTAAAGTTATCCGAATTAATTCACGTAAGCAGTAAAATTTAAGTATTATTATTTTACTTGACTGAAGAACTTATTTTCATTTACTTTTTCATCATCAGTTATTAATTTAAAAAAATACTAAATTTTAAAATATAGTTTGTAATCTGATATTATTAAATCAAATGGTTAAATGTAATTCATTGTTTATCATAAATAAGATAAAGAGATTTCTACCAAGCAAGTATGTTTTTTAATTTCTAAAAATTTGACTTTACCTTAATCACATAATTTTAAAATTTAATATTTATTTTATGGAAGAGCTGATTGTGTAGGGTTCCTCTAAAAGCACATTTGATGTATGAAATAATAAATGATTCATTAAACTAACAACATGTTTCTTAAAATTCACTGCTTGGACAAATCATTAAATTTGGTAATATAAAATTAAAAACAATGGTGTTTGTAAGAAAATGTATAACAAAATCATATTATACATTTATATAATTTTTTGTTATAAATTTGCACTTAAAAAATACAAACTTACCTTCCTCCTCCGATTTTACCAATAATAATAACTTGTATTGAGAGAATATGATCATCATTAATTGGTAATTTGAAACTAAAATAATTTAAAAGTAAAATTTGTAAGTTTTTGAAAAATGGGAGAATTAAAAAAAATTAACTTAGAAGGGGTAAGAAAAACTTTACACCTTCTTTTCAAGTTCGGAAACAATTATACTTTTTTAAATTCTTATTTTCTGTTGTTTTTTTTTTAAATCACTACATTAGACAAATTAAAATTTGCAAGTAAGTACACTTTATTGAATTTATATAAAAATTAGTAAATTGAATTTTACATAAAATTAGGAAAAAAGATAATTGTTTTTTTTTGTAAAGTTAAACTTTATTAGTAACATATTTTATTTTTAAAAATGTAATTATAAAGTATTTTTTACTGAATGCATATATATATTCAGTATAAATAATGAGATCATTTATCACTAATTTCAGGATTACTTTAATTATGTTATCGTAAAAAAACCTCAGCTGATAGTATTTTAAATCTAATATCTTAAAAATTATTGCAAGTGTATGTTATTATCCCTAATAAAATGATATAATGTTATTATCCCTAATTAAATGAGCAAAGAATAAAATTTAAATTTTCAATAACAATTCTCAGTTTAATTAAACTATACGTAATAATTTTCTAAAATAATTACTGGTGGGCTTAGCAGTTACTCAGTACCACATCAAGGAAATATTCAGTGTGTTATTCTTTTACTTTTTCACATTTAACCATTGAATTATAAACATTTATAATTATAAAGTTTTGTCTCAATTTATAAAATGAATTGAGTGTGATAACTTTGAGCTAGTTTATCATTTGGATTTGAAGAAAATAGTGTTTTGTTAATAGCCAAGATCAAAAAATTGAAAAACATATCAACCATTAAGTTGACATTCATTGTCATAACATTGTTTTGTAACATTCATTGTCGTATCCATTCAAGAAAATATTGACTTAGTCTTTAACTTTAAGACCTGCACAGTGAGGAAGTGCCCAACCTGAGTGCCTAGCATAAGGCTGGCAAATGTCAAGTGCAGATTTTGTAGTAACTCAGCAATAACATTGTATGTCAATGTCTCAAGGTATTAATCGCCTATTACACTTTTTTCAGTGAAGGAAGTTCTTAGCATTTTTTTTTTGTGACCTACACCAAACGTAAACTCCAGCCACATTAACTTATTTCTATTAACGCAAGTGTTTTTATAGACCAAAAAACACAATTATGATAGTTTACTAGGCCATTCAATTTGAAGCATGCTTTATCAGATCTTATAACTGAACAAATAATAAATTCCTCAAAAAATTCTATCTTTGTGCCTAAGTCATCTTCACAAAGTGCACATAGTAAAGTTGACAAATTTTTGTTAAGTTTTCAACACTTATTTGTATAGAATATTTAATAAACTTGGCTTCTCAGTTCAGGTAAAAAAAGTAGTAACTCAGTTGTGGGACTTTACAATCGTGCAGATTTTATCTGATGCACGACTTACACAGAGAGAGAGAGAGAGCTTAATTTAAAATAGTTATAATGTATTTTTCTACAATAGCTGTATGTCAGTGCTACACTAGCGCTCATTGTGGTGCAAGTGTACTATTGACACATTTCATTTAGCCACTAGTTTAGAGCATTTTTTGGGGTGGAGATGGGATTTTGAAAAATCTTTTTTGCAAATATTGTTAACAAATGTGCTTAAAAATAAGAACTTAATTAGGCAAAAGTTCGAGATACTAAGGGTGATCATGCTCTACAGCCTCACCTTCTTGACTTTTTAAATTGAAAATTTAATGGAATCAATGGCCCATATACAGAAGTAATCTTATACAGTTTGGTCAAAATCTATCTAGTAGTTCTGAAGACCTTAATTAGGCAAAATTTTGAGATACTGAGAGAGAGCTTGCTGTACAGCCTCGCCTCCCACCAGACCTTTTAAGTTGAAATTTTAATGGTATTAGTGGCCATATACAGAATTAATCTAAGTTTGGTCAAAATTGGCCCAGTAATTATGGAAAACAGTTTTTATTCAAAATATCCAACAATGATTAAAGTGGTAAATAGCTTAAATTGGATTTACGTTCATTCTCAGTTTTGGATAATTTTTATTAATTAAATTTCCAACAGAACGGGCAATAATTAACAATGCTTTACATTTTAGCACTGTCCCAGTCATTTGTTCCAAACTTGTGCAATATAATCTTTCATCAGGCTTTAAGCAGTAATTTATATCCAGTAGCTGTCGCTGCTACCATAAATATTCATTTATGTTTTTGTATTATTAAAGTGTTTTAATAACACTTTTCACATCTTTGTCATCATTAGTCATTTTTACTCAGAGAAAACAGGTGTGAGGTTGGCGTATCAGATTACTATTTGTAATTTTAAAAATACTATTATAAAATAACGAATAGTTGTTTTATTTTCTTAGTTTATGTATCTGAATGATTCTATTGTTATAATATGCTTGCATTTTTTTACACTGGGTAGTACAAATATTTTTACATTTCAAGTCTATCCTATGATTGCTTTTAACTTCTTTTTTGGCTCTATCTGATTCTCAAGTCTTTGTTTTTTTTAAAATTAAGTCATATGACTGAGCACTCATTTTTTTTACCCTTCTAAATGAATTTTATATGTTTTAGGAGGGTGAAACATTTATTTAACTAAAGTAATTTTTAATTTTGTTTTTGTTTCTACAGTTTTGTAATATTTACTTTACTAATTTCAAATTCATAATTTGCTTCTATGTTCTTGTTTCTTTCAACTAGAGAATAGCACACAATTTAAATTTGATTGTTTAATTTTTGCCTTAATTGTATCATGGCAGCAGAAAAATAAATACCAGCTCACAATGTTAACGAATACAATTCAAGATATACACAATTAAAAATAAAAGAATTTGTTATAAAGCTGTTAGGAGTTATTTTTTCCTACTTAATGAATTACATCTACTGACTTATGACATAGTTTTAATGTAGTATAAAAATAATTTCAAGTGTAGTCAGTATCCAGTATCTTCTTCATTTATGTATAATTCACATTAGTAGACCATAAAAGGGGATGTAAAAGATATTTATGAAGCTTAATAAAATATTTTATAAAAATTATTTATATGTACAGTATGTAGTGTACTTGGTCAATATTATGATGAAAAATTTAACTCATATTTCTTGTATATAGAGGAATCTCTGACCTTTCATTCAGAGGTTAAGTTCAAGTCTTGGTTAGGCATATCATTTTTTGTTAGAGTTGCTTATCATCCATCTTAGCGAGACTTTTGTTGGAATTTAGCCAGTTGTTGCTATTTATGATTAAATACAGCATTATACTATTAGCAAATATGTGTTACCATTGCAGTCAATAAGTTGCCTATGTCACTGGCTACGTATTATTACCTCATGATAATTTTTACCATTACCACTGTTAATTTATATTTGCTTTAGATTTCTTCTTTTTTCCAATATCTCTTATTTATAAGCAATATTATATCATTGCAATGAAGCAGCCTATACTTTTCTAATATAAATTAGAAATTATATTGAATGTTTTTTAATAGTAAAATCTTTCTTCTTTCCACTGATAAATTAATTCATCACATAAGCTTACAAAGAAGCTTGTATGTGAAAATAGAGATTTATAGCATATGGAAAATGCCAGGCGTAATTTGATTTAAACCCGGGATCTCTGACTGAAAGGCCAAGATATTACCACTCTACTATGAAGATAAGTCAAGAATTTTGAAGTAAATGTAAAGTAGTAACATAAATTCATTACGTAATGTAATATAGACCGTAAATTTATACTATTTATTTTTTTTATCAAGAGATAATCCTGTAAATTCCAAAATAATTTTCAAAAAACAAAAACATTATAAATTAAAGGTAAATTTTGTAATCTTTAAATTCAGTTATATCTATCTTATTGCACATTTAACAGTGAATATATGCTTTTACATATACACATTCAAAATCTGAAACCTGTGCGCTTTAAATCCATTTGTATGCAAATATAAATTGAAAAATGTATAGACTTTCAAATTATATATATAAAAAAAAAAAAAAAAAAAAAAAATCATTAGAAATGTCCAGAAAAAATTTCTGAAAAAAATTACTTCTCAACATTTTTTTAAGCGTTAAAATTGTTAAATTATAACTAAAATGTAGTTTATTGGTGTTGGACATTAATACAACATTTAACTGTTTGAAAAACTGTTAGTTATAAAAATATAACTTTTTTAATGAAGTATGAATACTGATTTTTCATATCTGTTTTTGTAAAAAGCTCAGAAATTACTGAGCTTTTTACAAAACAATTGTATAAAATCTGTAGCTAACTTATTTCAAAATATGGACTTTTTTATTTACCCTTGTAAAATTAGATCATATCAATACTATCTTGTTAATGGTAGCAGTTTATTTTTAAATTGTTATTCTTAAACTATCATCATCATCATTTGTTGTTCTGGGTGGTGGCAGTTCCTTATGCCCCACTGTCTACATCCATTTATGTCTCAAGCCTTCTCCTTCAACCTCTTGTAGTTTCCAAACTTTATCTATTAACTTCATTCTTTTTCTTCCTCATTTCTATTCTCCTTCTACTGATCTTCCCAGTGCATTAGTAAAGATTTCACTTCCTCTAACCATATGTCCTTATCATTTTCTTTTGTGTACATTCTGCATACGTGCTCTTTCTTCTTTAATCCAGATAGTTATTTCCTCACTTTCTCCATCCTGAATATTCACATCATCTCAACAGCCTCAATTCAGTTACTTTTTTTTCTTATCATCCATGCTTCACTTCCATACAAGATACTTCATATGTAGAATTTGGCTCACCTTTTTCATAACTTTAGGTCCTTGATTTTCTGACTTTTAACATGTATTCCTTCTTATTGAAGGTTTCCTTTGCCGTCACTGTTATTCCTTTTATTTCCACTGCACACTTCTGTCACTATATTACCTAAATATTTGTAATTTTTTACTTTTTCTATTTTTCAGTCACTTGTCTTTACCACTAAATCCCTTTATTGTTTGTTTCCATTATTTTAGTTTTTCCTATAATTACAAGGATGAGCTGAAAAGTTTTCATCCTGACAATGAAAACATAGTTTTTTCATCTTTTTGCCTTTATCCTTCAATATTATCTCCACAAAGACTAATACACTTTTCACAATGGTGCTTTAATGGAGTTTATCAACTTTTTTAATGCAATTCGTAGAGCTCCTCAAAATACCCAATTACTTATAGCGTCAATGACTTCCTTCTTGCTCACAAATCATTGTTCACCAAGCTATTTTTTGAGATTCAGTAATAGATGATAGTCACTAGGTGCTAAATCTTATGAATAAGATGGTTGGAAAAACAATTGGAACTTCACTTCATTGATTTTAGCTATTTGCAGCGATTGATGAATGTACTGGTGCACAATCAGTTGACTCGAGATTTTTTTCACTAGATGTAGTAGTTTTCTTTTTACTTTGTTGCTCAAATGTTGCAGTAAGTTTGTTTAGTACTAAACATTGATTGTTTTACCATTTTTTATAGGTAATCAATAAAAATAATTCGTTTTGTGTCCCAGTAAATAGTCACCATAATATATTGAATGACAAATTTGTTTTTGCCTTCCTTGGGGTTGGTTTACCTGATCCTTCTATTGTTTACTTTCAGAAGCATAATGGTAGACTTGAGTCTCATCCTCAGTTATGAATCAATGCAAAAATTCACGGGGTTTCCAACAGTTTGCTTGAGTATTAGCAAACAAGGCACCCACCTTTACT
The DNA here is from genome assembly GCA_010016005.3 of Zanna intricata. Lineage (NCBI taxonomy): Eukaryota > Metazoa > Arthropoda > Insecta > Hemiptera > Fulgoridae > Zanna > Zanna intricata. The sequence continues at coordinate 12,508 of JAAAKQ030476643.1, forward strand.
GAGCTTCTTCATGTCCAAATGATTTTGTAAAATATCACCTACACATTTATTTGTTATTTTAACAGTCTCAGCTCTCTCATGTACTTATAATCTGTGATCCTTTAGCATGATTATACAATAATTTTTTGTGTCATTTTAGGAGCTGTGTACTTAATGGGGCATCCGAAGCATGGTTCATCATTAGTGCTTTTGCAATCTTTTTTAAATTCAGAAACCCATTGTTTTTATCACTGAATATGATGGCAAAAAGTGTTTTAGTGTTGAATCCATTTCTTGTTTGATCTCGAGTGGAGTTAAGCCTTTCAAATAGAAGTAAACTGCACATTTTTTTAATTTCTCCAATTTCATAAACAGGCAATTTTTCAATAGGCTGTCAAAACTAGACTAATAAAGCTACTAACCTGAAATTTGGTATACAAGCTAGAGAAGGATAGTATTATAGAATGCCAATAAAGAAATTAGACTTGTTACAGTCTATGTGCCAGGCCAGAAACTTGTCAGCTCACCCTCATATTTTCATTCATTCATCCTGGGTTATTATCCGTCTTTGAAGCGTGTTTGTGGTATCTGCTAGAATTAGCATATCAGCAAAACTTATTTTTACAAAGAAAAAGGAAAGAGAAAAGATTTTCAACTATATATTAAAGGGTTTTTCTAATAAAGTTAAGTCAAGTATCCTTTATATCTCCATCAATGAAGGAGTGGAGAATTTCTTTGAAAAGTAGTCTAAAGGCACAAATTCACATATTTCACAAGTCCTAAGTTTTATAAAGAAATACTTAAATAGTAATTATTTAGTAATAAAGACAACTTAATCATTTAAGATTTGAAGTTGAGGTGCCATTGGGCAAACATGTCTGTATCTACAAATGATGTTGAAAGAATTAAATGCAAAGAATTTAAAATGTGTTTAGCTGTGAATCTTAAAAAAAAATATTAAATATATGTGTAAGGCAGATAAAACTAAATAGAATTTTATTCAAACCAGGAAAAGTTAATGCAGTTTTAAATCAAGAACATGAATAGGCGAGGCTAATATTTCACAGGCTGTTAGGTTTACTACAGTATAGTATAGTGTAACTTGAACCATAGTCATATTTTAGAAACTTATTCCACAAAAACTCAATGAATAGTTCATTTAAAATCAAATGTAAATGTTTATACACAGACATTTATAACATAGAGGAACAAAAATAATAATTATTCAATACTCAAGTTATTCAGTACCTAACTGGAGATGAGTTGAGACCCATGATATGACTAGGAATGACTGCCCACCATATTGATTGTATTTTCTAATTGTATTGAATATAGAGTAATTTTATACCGAGAAAATTCATACAACTCTTAAATAAATTTATTTTCAGATGTAAAAACCTGAAATTAATCTTTGATTGAGTATAAAAAGACTATATATTAATCCCATATCATAAGATCTGAGTTTATTAAAAAAGGAAAAACATTTGGGAATGTAGTTTAGTACTTGTAATAAACAGGAATAATGAGAAACTATTTGTAAGTAATGAGTATTACAGTAATAAAAATAACTGTATTTTGAAAGTTTTTATTCTGTAATTCTATTTAACATCATAACTTTTTGATTTGAAAAAAAAAATTTTTTTTAAGTTTCTGTACTAGACCATGGTCTCCAGTTTTTAGTTTTCAGTAACACAGTTTTTAGTCTATACTTTTATTTGTTTTTCTGTTACTATTTTTGTAAAATATGACTGATTTGATTAAGTTTGCCTTTACTACACTATTACAATTCTTATTCTGCTCAACCTTGAACTGAAGAAACACTGGTAACTTTTGTCTTCATCTTTGTTTTCTTGAATTCCATCTAATTTCTCAAGTAATTATATATAGACATCTGGTCTGTTACCATCAATATTTGCCATCTACACTACTAGAATTAATATTGAATATGGTTCATAAGTGTATCTTGCAACTGATTAAAGATATTCGTTTATGTTGACAGTCCAAAAATTGATAATTTTTCAGTTTTAAATTTTTTTATAAATGAAATTTCACAAAATACTCATAGATTTTTTGTAAGATCAAATTTTCTTACAGAAGAAATAACTTCGCATGAAAAATATGCTGACATAATTTACTGGGAGCAATATATTAAGATTAGTAATTGCAGTTTAATTAATTTACTCCTGTTCATCCAGTCTGCCTAATTCATTGATCACAACTTCAAATTTTACTCTTTTAAAAGCAATACTTTCACTGTACTTGAATGGTATAAAATTTATAATTGTGCTCACAGTAGACAAAAACAATGTTTATGGAAGTAAATATAAACTATTAAAGGGGTTTTGTAATCATAATCACATCAAAATTATTATCATTAACAACTGCAAATACACATGAACAAATTCTGTTAATCTTCAAAAGATCATCTGGAAGCATAATCATATCTTTTTAGAAACCAAGTTATACTTACATTCAGATTTCTTTAAAAAGAGAATAATATTTTTTATTGTCTCATTAACATTAAAAATAATGTTAGTGCAAAATTAAGACAATCCTATTTTACTTTGAAATTATGTATTAAATCAACCTGGCAAATATAAAATTATTTGCTCTTATGAAACAAGTTGTCTATTTTATAATGTGGTAATGTAGACTGCAGGACTTGCCAATGTACCTGTTTTAAACTGCTTAATCTCTTCAACAATATTTTGAAGCATTTAAAAATTAATTTGATATTCATAAATATACAAATGTTTAGTTTTTTAACTTATTTATGTAGTTTGTAACATATCAAAGTATATTTCAGATTCAGGGAAAAAACTTACAAAGAACCACTGTAGACAGTCCAAAGTTCACTAGATTGAATGATACAATACAATTAGGTAAATACAGTATAATTATTTTAATGCTGTTTACTTTTCTAAAGAGAACACATATTTTGATATGAATAAATTTCATAACTTCTTTTTTTTAACCATCTTTAGCGAATCTGTTGCATATTATGATTATTATTCTTGTCAATCCAAATAACTGTTGTTTGTATAGAATAATTTATTTTTGAACTTAATTAATTGTACATTGAGTTTTCATTTGGAATTAACTTTCTAAAATTTAGCTCTGATTGCAAGTTATACCATGCTAAGCTGTGCTTAGTATAACAAACAGCCTTGAAATATTAACCCCTTTTTATTAATGTTGTTAATTTAACACTGCATTATCTTTTTTTGGTTTAAATAACTTTATGTGTTATCTATTTTTTTCAGTATTCTTTTTGAATTTGTTTCAACATCAATTGTATAAACAGATATCTTTGTCCATTAGCTTTTCATCATTTAAAAATCTTGAATGATTAAGTTGTATTAATAAATAATTATTCCACATTTCTGCCAATCTAATTTTAGAAAAAGTTTTCTAAAATATTTTTTATATAAGATATAGAACTAACTTCTGAAGAATATGGAATATTTTCTCCCAGATAATTCAAAACTGTCCTCAACTCCACCAATGTAATTACAAGTGGTACTACTGTAAATAGTCTTGGGCTTGAATTATATAGAAGATCCCTTTAATGTGTAGTTGAATATTTCTTTTGCAAAAAATATTCTTAAAACCCGTATTGGTGTTTCCTTAATTTACAAGACGTAGATGTTAAAATACTTAATTTCTGATTTTACTGTTTTTAAGTCGATTTAAATAAGCTTATACACTTCTTTTAGTGATATCCTTACTTGAGATATTATTAAGACTTTTTTTGTAATCTAAAATAGAGTATACAGGAAAATTTATAAGTTTGTAATCTTATTTTTATTTTTTTTGGTCGTCACTATTGAACTAAGATATCAATGTGCTTGAACTGTCTGTGTTTATAACTAACTTGTTTGATTATTACTTGGTTTTGTTAAAATTTAAACACGTCTTGGAGGCAATTTGTATTTGCAGAATATTCAAAGTGATACAGTGGTTGCTCATGGCCCTTTTCACTATCCAGTTTTAGGAAATTGCATTTTTTTATTGCATTGAATTGGAATTTTACCAAATATGTCTGGCATGCAATTATACAATTGATATTTGAGATAGAGTGTGTGAATGAGTAGTTGTAGTCTGGTAATTATGGTTCCAAACTATGCGCAGACCCTGTCATCCTTCTACCGATCAACTCCAAATAACTTTTGAATCAGACTAATTGACAAATGATCTACTTATTTTATTTCTTTATAATTAAAACAGTTATTATGTAATCCTAATCATTTGTTATTATCAGAGATTCAAACATTTCTGTTTATTGAAGTTGGTTAGTTTTAACAATTTTCTTTCATATTTGATTATTTGCAGTGAAATTTCATAATTTTTTTTTTAAGGAAGATTCTTCACTTAACGTATTTTCAGAATGTTCAGTTTATCATTTTTTTTAGTATTTTAAGTATAACTGATTATTTTTAAAATGTAAGAAATTAATAATAGTTTTCTTTACTGATTTCAGGATGAAGCAGAAACTAAATAATAAAAAATAACTATTAAAAAATTAAATTAAACAGGGAAGCATTCATAAAAGGGTACATCCTACTTGAATTAATACAAATAAAGTACATGACATAGTGGATTCTTGTAGTTATAGGGCTGTAATAATTTTGATGTATAGCCAAGTTAATTAATTATTAAGTCTTGTGTTTTTGTATGCATGTATGTAAAATGCAAAAGTTTGTATGTAATGTATGTAAGAATGGATATATGATACAAAAATATATATTTTGAGTGAATGTGTTTGTATTATTGCACAGTTTCTGTAGTATAAATACCTTGATTTTCTTTTTATTAATTATTATAATAAATGAAATTTCCTTATTTGATCATCAGTTAACAAACATGGTATATGCATAAATATTTTTTTATTAATTAGTTGATACCTATAATTAATTATAAAGTAATTATACATAAAGAGTTTTTAAATAATGATAATATTTATTATATTTTATAGTTTGTTTATTTTATTTTCCCTTATAGTAATCATTGTTTTCCCATTACTTAAGTTATATTTTAAAAATGACAAGGTAATGATGTATTATGTTGTTGATTATTTTAAATAGTGTCAATATTTTAGTTTTTCTTATTTTATTTTATTTTTTTCTTTGTCTGGTTAGTAGCAGTTGTAGTCAGTGTAACTAATATTTAATAATATAGCATAATAGTAAAAAAAGAAAAATCAATGTGATAGAAATAAAAATGGTTATTTAGCACTTAAAATTATAATATTTTTATGTTTCTTATTTTGTTATAATTTTTACACCGTAATGTATAACTGAAACTACATTTTTCTAAAGTACAAGGTTATGAATGCAGTGTATATTAATAATATTATTATTACATTATATTATAAAATACTTGGGTCAATCAATAATTAATTATAATTTCATCTGATAAAATTTATATATGATAATAATAATTAATTATAAGGACATATTGTTATTAGAAATTTTTTTGTGAACTATATTTTAATCTTTCAAAATTGTAATGTTGTTAAGGGTAGCTTATTACAAATTGATTAATAATTATTATTATATTACTATTATTACTTTGATTATTATTATATTAGTGAAGGATAATTGTTGTTTTTACAAGGTAAAATAAAATATGATCTTAAAGAGACTAATTTTTATTGTACCCTCACTTACAAATAACACTAAATATAATATTTGCTAAAATTATTTTTAAAATGAATTTTAATGGCAAATTCCCTTCAGGGTTATTTTCTCCCCAATTAAAGTTTTGTGCTGAGGAATATATCCAGATTCATATGACTCATTTATTATGAAACTATGTAATTGGATCTGAACGAGATATGGTAAAACTTTTTTTATTATTTAATTTTAAAAAGTGACAAATGTAGGGAAAAATTCAACTAACTTCTGAGAAATAATAGTTTATATGTAAATATGACAAGGAAAGGTTATTTATTTTCACTAAATAATCCCCTTCACACATCAAACAAAACATGAAATTCTGCAGTACTTATCTAACATCATAATGAAATAAGGGTTGTAGTTTTATTAGCCAATTAATTTTTTGGTATGCATATCATTTACAAAATTCTTCAAATATAATAAAATAAAATCTATCTGACTTCATCTTATTATTTGATTAAATATGCTTTAAAAATTCCAGTAGTCATAATTACTGATGACCTCAAAAATTTTCTGAATGAACTAGGCTAAAAAGTATGTTTTGCAAGTACAAATTGTATAACTAATAGTGATTTGATCTGAGGCCAGTCACTCTTAGAATGGTGTAGTTATTGACAAGCTTATTAAAGGAAAGAATAGTTAAACATGCCTACCCCATTAGAATGCAGATGCTAGTTAACCTTATAAATATAAGTTAATTTTGTACATAATAGAAACTGGCTGCATAATCAACACCAATTCTTCCAGAGAAGAAAATCATGATTGTTTCTAAAGGATTTAAAAATAAGAGAACAGTGCATACAGTTGTCCTGTCTTCCCAGCAGAAATACTTGTGTACACCCTTTCCATGGGAAACAAAAACACCGTCTTTATTTAGTAGAGAAAAGGCTGTTTATAACACAATCTGAATTGTCCAAAATTTAAGAAAGTTTCCAGAAAATTTTCTTAAAGTAAAAACTGTAGAGCTTTTACATTATTTAGCCAACAGAACTGAAAAAGTTATGTAAGTATATGGGTAAGTTGTTATGTCCTTTGTCTATTCAGTTTAACAAAACTTATTTCTTTCAAGGCTTCCTTTATGCTGAACTGTACCATAAGCAATTGTGCAATAAAATACTTTCCAAATCCTTCCCTCTGAATCCCAAGTTATAAATTTAGACAAGATGATTTACAACTGGCAAGGGTAGCAAAATAGCAAACTGGAAATGGGTAACAATTCATTAACTTTATATTTATATTGACATGATCAGCCAGGTTCCAGTTTCACTTCATAATCCAAATAATCTACAATTTATCTTCTTATAGGGTAGCATCCCCACCCCCATAGGGGAAGACACCCACTAAGTGATAGTTCCGGTCGCCACACCACCCGTCCTGTTCCTAGCCCTGAGGGGACTTATAGGGTAGCAGTTTAAAGCCTATTTTTCAGATCATTAATAATCTCATACCCTCAAAAATTGTTTATAATATCACAATTTTGACCTTCAATACTACAGCAACCAAAATTACCAATCAACCATGAACACATCAAACAAAAATTGAGCACAATTTCTGAATGCACCTACTCTGGCAGAAAAACACCCACACCCAGGCCACTAGTCCACACACCCTTTAACTCCTTTCAAGCACCAAAAACCTTAAAAATCATTCAAAAATGTGCCACTTATCTCTAACTTTGCAGTTAGCCTGCAGATTCAGACTTGAATTATTACCCTCAAGCTCCCTGTTCATCTCTGCATGCCTAAAATAATATTTTGACAGACATACAGTACATGATATGCATCATCTGATACTAAGCATTGAAGACACTGATGTGAGTCGGTCAAGCCAGCCAGCCTGTTCCAAAAGGAACTGGGTGACAATGGTTCTGGGAGGGCATTGAGAATCAAGGCCCTTACATCTGCAAAGAAATTGCACATACACTACCCACCTGCCATCTCATCCCACCTGTCCTACCAGTACCAAAAAATTTCCTCCTTTAATTAAAGAAGTCACTGCGCAGTCAGTTCACCCAACTTCACAGTATAACGTAACTGACACAAGGGCATCAAATGGTTTAACACTTGCATTAACTAGATCTGTCCCACATGAAATATAGCCCCCATCACAGTAACAGGAAACACTGAGCTCCCAACAGAATATCGCTGTAGCTTTTACACCTCATTCTGTTTGCTCAAACAGGTGCTGGGAAAGTATAATTGCCTCGCATACACCTTTATATAAAATTTTCATTGTTTTAGAATTTAGATCCCTTCAGAGTGAACTACCCTACGAATGCCAAAAAAAGCTTCACACACCCTCTGAGAGTACTTGAATCTGAAATTCTCATAAAGGAGTACATCCAAATACCACTGCAACAAGACATAGAGAATTGGAAGGCCAGTTATTGAATCATGGACTCGCTTTAGCAGCATTATAAAGATCTCAAGACTAAATACCATTTTTTATTGATTGCTCCCACATCTCTACTAGTCTACAAGCTTGAGTTGTCTGAAATTCAACTTCATTCTGCAAGTCTCCTTTGATCAGCAGAAGCCCTTCATCGGTATAAGCGATGACTTGACATCCATGACAACCTCAGCAGCATAATTGAGTCACAACCTAAAACAGAAGGCCCAGCACAATGCCTTGAGGACACCACATAGCATCTCCCTCGCCTCAGTGCCACCATCATGAAGTTACATGTTGGTTACAAAAGTAACTTTGTAGCACCCTGATCTCATCATAACTACATGCTGCCATTGTAATTGATGCAGGGCAGAGGGCTACTACAAGTTGTTAAATGCCCCAGATGTATCCAAAAATATACACTGAGTCGGAGTTAGTAATAATATTACTTTAAAAACTGCAGCCTTGGCATCTTTCCCCACTAGAAAATCATACTGGTCCTTCATCAACAGATTTTGTGAAGCCAACCTTCCATTAATCCGTAAGCCCAGCACCTTCTCAAACACTTTACCAAGCAGTGGCAGAGGCCTCTATGACGAACTTCCAGTAGGATTCTTGTCACCACCTTTAAAAAGAAGATTAATTACACCACAAAGTAGGAAATAACCAGCAAAAAGAATTCTATTCAGAACCTTCGTTATTGCATCTACACTTACGCACAACAAGCGAATAAGAAGTTACATAGTGATTTCATCATTATTTGCTTAACTGCAAATAACCTGCTGCACCTCAGGTTCAGTAATCTTCAAATATGCCATATCCGAGTGAAAAGAAGCGATCTCACGTCTAACATACAGATGATACTGACACTCACTCTCCACATCATCATCTGGCAGTAAATCATTCATCAGAATGCACAATATTTCTGTCCTGTCAGTCAGTACACCTTACCAGGTTGAGAGAGCAGACAGAAGAACATCTTTCTTTCGTTTATGTCTCAAAATCCTATAAACAACAGCCCAGCAGGATCCTTATTTCCCTGATCCTGCATAAAAAAATGTCAGGAATCCCCTTCTGCTGTTGAATCATATAAAAATACCTCAAATCCCTATACTCAGAAACGAGTTGTGCTTGTGGCCAAGGGTCACCCTCACATTAAGAAACTTTCCTAAGATGACTCACAGATCATTTCAGATTAGTAAACTCTATCACTCATCACATAGCAATTCTCTCCCAACCAGAACTACATGGGATAGTATCCACTGATTCTGCAGTATCCATATATGAAAAAAATGTAGCTCGTTGTGATTTTCATGTAGCTCCCTTGAAACTTTACATATTTACACTAGCTATTGCTGGAAACGTTTTTCACAGTTCTCTTTTAGAATTATTACAAATTGTGCTGTGTTTTGTATCATTATGTCCAAATCAGGTATCATCTGAAATTGACATAATTTCAGTAATATCTTCGGCATGAGGAACAACCAGAAATTATAAGGAGCCTTATCTTGTCAAAGCTGAGAGAGTAGCTTACAATCTTGTGAAATTCTGTGCTTGACCAGTAAATCCTTGATTATATATGACAAACTACCACTTGCATAATTCTCACAGTTCTGGTCACTTGTGCTGAACTATATCATGAAGACAATGCAAAACAAAAGCACCTGTTACATTAACAAACTCAATAAGTGACAAACAATTGATGCTTTCTACATTGTTAAAAAAAAACACATGCATCCCTAATGTTAAGACTCATTCTCTTTTTTTCTTATTAATTTATAAATACATAAACTGTCTCATTCTTCTGACTATTTTGTAAAAGTAAATAAATTTGTATATTCAGTTAGCCTATTTTATCAGCTGATATTTTATATTAGTAATTCATTATTATTAATGCACTGTTCAGTCTATATTTAGATCTCATTCTTTTATGTACACTTTCAGTAATAGTGTAATTTTCTTTTAATAAAACTCAAAATAAAACATTAACATGTAATGATCTAACTTATCATGTATTTAACATGTAATGATTTAACTTATTAAAATTATTATTAATCATTGACTGGACAATTTACTACAAAAATATTTATTTTTACAAAATATGGACCAATCAAATTAATATTTATAGTTATTACTCCCAACTGAATTATTACACCAAAACAGTTTGTTATTCAAACATATTTTGACCCTCGGACCACAGATATGAATGTTATATAGTTAAAATTCAACAAAGTTCAATACTTAATTGCACGGTTAAAACATGGAACTTCCCCTTTTTCATAAATATTACACACTAGTTTGTATAATCTATCTATTGCTTCTTCACCTGCACTGCGC
>JAAAKQ030476665.1:8404-22888 GCA_010016005.3 Zanna intricata
AAATTTTAACACACAAATTTATTATATTTTAAAATGTTTTTAGCTTTGTATTATGGCCTATTATAGGTTTTTTAACGGTAAGGAGTAAGATTGGCTTACGTTTTTTATCTGGTGATGTGCTGAATTTTAAAGCAACGTTTTCCGATCTCTGAATAGGTTTAAAAACGACCAGAAAGGACTATAAAGGAGGTATAAACTGCTTCCAAACATTCTTTCTTAAATGTTCTGCCTCTTGAACAATACTATTCTTTCTGCAGGCTAAGGAAAACTTAACGAAATCCTACAGAATAATTCTTTATAAAAAGTGTATTGCCTAACGTATAAGTACGTGGTCTGTAATATACTCAATAGGTTGTAGAAACTCAAATATTTAATTCCGAACTTAAAAAGAAAAAATCTACCTGAGCATTTCAAATCTTCAGAGCTTACACAGATAAAACACATAAAAATCCAGTCGTCCATCACTCCCTCAATCTCTCTCTATTTATATATCTTTTATCTATCTTTTGTGTATACATTTTATATGTATGTAAATTATTTAAAACCTATAAAAAAATTAAAATATTTTTACTTTATTGTTTTAGATTCAAAATATTTATTTATAATAAAGTACTGTTATTTCCTTAGAAAAAAATGATTCGATATTTTATTAAATTTGCTTTTTAAAACCTTAGCAGTTTTTATAAAAGCTATTCCAATTCCCAATTTTAACCAATTTCCAATTTAAACTATTAGAAAACAATTTTTTGTTTTCCTTGGCACACAAAGAACTGTAGTCATAGCGCCCGATCACAATATTTATATAGTAAACAAATAAATAACAAAAATTAACTTAAAATCTTAACAACATTAATATAAAACACTAGCGTACAGAATACGCCTATGACGTAAGAGAAAACGAAATAAAAACACAATGATATATAACATTAAAAATGTATGTTAAAAGAACAAAATTATTATCTAGAATAGCCGCATAGAAAAAAATATGAAAAAATTAATAAACGAAAAACATATGAATAATTAAATTTTAGAACTCAGATGCACAGTTGTAAGAAATTTTAAGATGTTTGATAATATAGATACATTGCTGCCTAAGATATTTTTAGTCCCTAGGCTAAACTTCCGATGGAATACCGAATAACAGACCAGTATATAAGGTGTACCGATAATTGGTAATTGCAGCTAGCACAGACAGGTGCATCGGTCTGATTCATGAGTTGTCCATGAGTAAGTTTAGTGCACCCTATTCGCAAACGACAAATAATAACATCCTTTCGACAGTTAATCCAACATGAGGAGCTCCACGGTAACACAGTGTTCTTAATTGAACACAGTTTGTTGATGATGGTAGGTAGTATTACATTCGGTTTATCAAATATTACGAACCATCCTCTTGATAAAATAGAAAAGGTCATTCGAAATAATGCAATTAGTGAAAGGAAATTGCAGAAAGCCCTGTTTTACCCCACGATTAACGCGCTCATTTCCTGAGATTTCAATATGACTAGGGATCCAACAGAAGCTTACAATTGTGTTACGCCGAAAAATTTTAGAGACAACAGACTGTATATAACAAACAACCTGTAGTCTGGAGTTCAGGTCACTAATTACATGCAAGACGCTCATAGAATCTGAACAGACAAGAACGTGTTGAATATTGAAATAAGAATATTTAAGGCATTTTTAAAAGAATAATGCTCCGGAACGAATGCACTGGCGATGCTACGAAGACCAAACATGTATGTTGTATTGCCAGTCACAAAAGCACAATCAACAGAATTCTCCTTTTTGGAACAGTTTGTATAAACTATACCATCAGGATACACGTTGCTTACAATAGTAAAAAATCTTTCTTGTAAGATAACTGGATTCGAGTCCCATTTTTTATATATACCAACGCTAAATCAATAATTCACGAGAGAAGGTCGCCAAGGGAGGGTAATAAAGCTGCGTAACAGAAGATACTAGAGGAAACTGTATACTTAGAAATAAAAAAGGCGATTATCTCTGATGGCTAGCGGAGAAATAGATCTTGGCCCCTCCTCATATCAAATAATATGCAAACTGGAGAATATCGCGTCAAAGGTAGGAGGATTTGTTTGTGCTTTATATTGAGGTACTTAGGAGCAGACCATTTGGTTTCATCTATTCCAAAGAGATGGCTCACCACGTCCATTAGTAGAATTTCCACAGGTCTAGAACGGAACGAACCTGTATAAATACAGTTAAATGAATTATGAACTGCATCGAGCATCTTTAGAGTGATAGCCCGTGCGGACGAATAAGCCACGCAACCGTAGTCCAATCGGGAACGAATCAGTTCTTAGTAGAAGCGTGACATGTATGTACGATCAGTACCCAATGAGTATTAAATAGAATTATTAGCAAGTACAGTATATTTAGACACTTTACCTTAAGCCTCTTTAGATTTAATATCCACGTGTCGTCGGTCAAACCACAATCCCAAAAATGTAACCGGTGTGCATGGTTCAACCGGCTCACTTTGTAAAAACAATGAGCCAATACACCTAAGCTATTATGATTATTATTATGCTTTTTTATTTCTTTACTCTTTTGTTACTTTTTACATTGTTCTTGTTATTATCTACATTACATGTCTATCATGATCTCACTAATGGAATTTGTTGAGTCTTATTTTATGTACATATGTGTTTGTTCTCATTTATTTGATTGTTTATTTCTATTGATTATTTTGTTTACGACTATTTATTTATTACACTTTATTTTTGTTAACTATGAATTAAATTTAGATATATACTTTTGCTCAAGAACATTATGAACTTTGCTTATTAATTAATAACTTTAGATATTTTTCTTGATTTTCCTTAAGAATTGGTTGAATTATTATGAGAGTCCATTATGAAACCCGTATCATGTAGTTTATTATTATTATTATTATTATATCTATGATTGCACAGTATAAGCACCGACGGTAAAATAAACTACTTTTGTATAAAAAAAACAATTAATTACTTTAAAAAGTTACCACTTAAACATTTAATATATATTAATCATAAGAAGAGCTTTTTTACTTTTAACTGAACTTTTATTACTGTAGTAATAAAATGTTTATATTACGCGTAATTAAAAAAAAAAAAAACAAAAAAAATTCAATTCAGTAATTGAATAATTAATATATAATGGAAAAATTTCACAAAAACTTTATTTTATAAAACTTATTATTACTTCTAATGCGACGTGGTTAAATAATATTACCGTTAAAATAAAAAAAAAAGTCAATAAAGATATAAGTATTGATATATATATATATATATATCAAACAACAATAAAGAGTGTCTATTTGAAATGTCATGGTCATGTGCAACGGATGTCAGATGAGATATGGTCAAAGAAAATATATGGCAATGGTGGATGCTCGATGAAAGAAGAAAACGAAAGGGTCATAAAAGAGAGTGAATAACGGGGTGGAAAAGGCGATGCAGAGACGACAGCTAGAGAGATGTATGGGATGATAGAATGATATAAAGCGTGGCGACTTAGATCGGTAAAGGAAAAGATAGAGAGATTTTTATCAACTGCTGACCTCTTACTAAAAGAGTGGAAAAAAAATAGATTTTAATTATAGAGGCCTGCATGATTATCTTAAATGCTAGTTTTTAAAGTTATAGAGTTTATTACTTAATTTATCTTCTATATGATAAAAATAATTCAAACATACATGAAAAATCTTCTGACTCATTAGAGGAATTATTATTCAGTATTCAAATACGAACAAATTCTAATTGCTCTTAAATTTCTTTAAGATTTTTTTTGTTTTCTTTATAACATAAGGGTAGCAGTGATTGATGTATGTTTTTCTATGTACCTTGTATCAGAAATAACTAATATTTTAAAACTTCTCCATATCTCCAATCTCTCAAATCTTTCCAATCTCCAAATTCAAAATTTTTCCTCAGTAAGATTGAAAATTTGCTAATGTATTAAATGAGTGTGTGAAAATATTTTTTTTTACGGAAATTCAATTGCTAAGTGATTTCAAAATTTGACATACATGAAAAATGTAATAAAAATTTAATTAATTTTTTCCTTAATTAGTAGAAACAAACAACTAAAAAGTAGCCTCAATAATCTTTTATTGCGCTGTTGCGGCATTATTAAATTAAGATAAGAAATTATAAAATGAAGTATGAATCTTTAAAATTTTTATACATTTTACTGATGAGTTACTGACCCTTTATTTTTAATTTTAAGCATTTTAATTATATTTTTTGTAGTTAATGATACTGTGTCTGATTTTAGCTGTAACTGTTTACCTAATATATCCTGTCAGTTTCGGTATGAACACCAAATAGGAAGTGCTTCTGATGTTCAAAAAAAAACTGACAATATTATTCAAGATCTGATCAATCTTCAAATTAAGGAAGACTGACGATTATGTTTTATATTTCATTGAAAAATGTTTTCAGACAGTAAGGTAAATTTCAGTTAGAAAAATATTTTTTGTAACATTGAAGTCTTATTATAAAAAAAAAACAAAAAAAATATATATATACTCGTGTGTGTGTGTGTATATATATATATATATATATATATATATATATATATTAGCTGCTCATCGCAGCTTCGCTCATGCTATATGGCTAATTGCGTTTGCCGTAAAAGTCAATCTTTTTATTTTATGTTCTTTAGTCAAGAAAACGGCAGCAGGTACACATACAGTAACGGTGGCAGTGCCTGTATTGGTTGGCCACAGCGCCGTAAAACCGTTAAAAATAATCAGAATTAAAAAAAAAACCAAAAATTGTTTATGAAATATTTATCTGAAAGTATCTGCAAGTCCAAATCTACTGATTATCTCGTTTGGCATAGTAGTAGGAATAATTTACAATTATTGTTCGAAATGTTTTTACCTTTCTTCACCTCCTTTCAAGATCGAATTTTACATTCTAGAAATTAGTTTTTAGATATTTACATGAATACTACACACATGCAAAAAAATCAAATAATCTTCATTTGTTATCTAGAAATAAAAAAAAATAAATTTCCTCTTAAAAAAAAAAAGAAGAAATTAATTAATGAAAAAAAATTTACTTTTCCAAAATTATTTACAAATATATTCCATAAAACAATTACAAAGATATTAAAAAAGTAAAAATTAAGATGGCCTCCAAATTTTTGAAGGTGACTTTTCAAATTTGTTTATTTTCTAGAATAAGACACTAGCCCTATATTTGGCAAATTTAATTAAAGTAGGTTTACCCGTTTCGGAGATATAATTTTTTTTTCGTAAAAAGTCACAAAATAGCGTCTAGAAGGAAAATAATGTGAAGTTACACTTATGTTATACGAACGTTTTTGCTCATTTTGGTGTCCTGAATCAGTATCTGAGGTTTGGAGAATACGTCCCGGTACATTCTGTATATATATAAATAATATTTTTTTATCATGTTATATAACTAAAAACCTTCTCAATTGCGCCAAGAAACATGGATAAAAATTTGGTTGCGATTGATCGATAGTTATTTTGTCTATCCCGTACAAACCAAAACCCTTTTCTTTATATAGTGGTATATATCTCCTTTCGATGAAAGGTTCATCGGTGTATGTGTTATTAAGCCCAATAGCACGTAAGGGACTAACTTACATCTTGATTAGTTATTAAAATATAGCATATGTAAAATAAAAACATTTATTTACAACGTTCATTAATAACTTGCCTACTGTTATGAAGAAAATAATTTTAAAAAAAATAAAAATAAATAAATAAAAAACTGAATAATGAAAATTGTACTAAAGTATAAAAAAGCAATTTATATCTTTTAACATCAATTCAACTTATGCTACTTCCAATACATACATATTACTGCTAATTTTAAGCAGATTACTGCTTCTAGGCGTCCGATACTAGTTGCAATACATTACTGTATTGATGGTTTTTACAAACTCCTAGTAGGCGTCATATGCAAATAGTAATTTTTATATTGTTTTTAATGTATTTCATTATTCTTCAACCACAATCGTTTTACAAGAAATATTATTAATGGATGAAAATTGTATTGCCAGACTCAAAAATAACATTAGTTTTATTTCAGTATACTTAAAAAACTGAGGACTTATTCGTTTTACATAAGCATACCAAAATTCTTGTTTCATCATCAATTTTAAATGTTGACTTCATTGTTTACAACCGACATGATAGTCATTTTATAAATAACTTTTCTAAATTTATTCATTCGACTATAGAAAACTATATGAACTGTAATTGATAGAGAGTAATCTCTTGAAATAAATGTATTTGTAGGTTGGGTTTCTCACTTGAAGCACTGTGACAATACTACATACAATCTTTCGTACATACACTCCGTTCTGAAATTCGATATCAAACCGACAAAAAATGCTACACGACTGAGTTTATCCTTCTCTTTAAGAATACTACAAATATATAAAATATTTTATGCTTAATATCATATATTTTATGTAGTTTATTATATTATAAAAATAACAATAGATTAAAATCAGACACTGAGAAAATATAAATTTATTAGTCATAAAAAAAAAAAATTAGATGTATGGTAATAGCCTGAAGTAATACAGTTATTCAGAAAAATTGTTAAATTAAATTAGCTCCAAATAAAAAGTGTCGTTTTCATAATTAAATTTTTCATAATGGGTTCATAATTCTGCTGAACCATGAATACTGAAGTATTTCTTAACGTTAGAAAATTAATGAAAATGGTAAATAGTGTTTTTATTTTACATATGTTTTATTTTAATCAGGATGGAGGTTAATCCCTTATTGGATTCAGTAATATACACATATCATTAGGATTAAGTAGTAGTAGTACATACACTGATGGAAGTTATTTTGTTATTACAAAGATTTTGAATAATTAAAATATTATCGGAAAAATTGTCATATGATTTGGAGTAAACAGATTTTCTCTTAGGAAGTCATTATCATTCCGATTTAATTCAGGTCAAATGTAGGTCTAACGAATTTTCACTTTCATTACTTACATAACTGTATAAAAATCTATTATTTCTGATACTAGCTCTTCTACTAGAGTTTTAAATGAAATATTATGAGCATCAATGTGATTTTTAATACTGGTTAAAAAAAATAATATAGGGTTTAAATGGCAAAGGTTGGTTGTATCACTTGAGACTATGCATCTAGTTTAAGACAATATTAAGTATATTCTTAACTCATTTATTTTACTCTTACTTAACTGAATTTGAAAGATCCAATCTTTAACATAACATAGGCTCATCATTTTCAGCACAAATCTGGTAGATTTCTCTTTATAATGCTAAAGCAGATCCTGGAACTTCATATCATCCTTTATATTACCTATCTTGAAATATTATAAAAGTCCGTTTGCTCATGCGAATCATTCAAGGACAAATATATTCTTACTATTTAGGCATTTTCAATGAAATTTTTCAGCCAAAACGTGTCGTGTTATTCACTGAAACCGTTTAAAATTATGTAAGGAAATTCCAAGATTGCGTTTTCAAGATACTGAAAAATGTTTTTTTATTATTGAGTGTTTTCTGTATCACTTGTAATGAATAATGTATGATGTGAATATATTTCAGCTTTTATGGACCTAAATTCATATATACTATACTGTCTTCCCTTCTTTAATTATGTTTTCTATCCCTAAAGAAATACAATCTACACTACAGAATATCCAACTTTTCAATCGAGAGACTAAACTCACCAGCACAGAAGTTACCGTGGAATGAAGGGCAAGCTACAAACAAAATTCTGTGTAGGCAAATTTTGATTGTATTGAAAAACTGCAGAATCTCTATTTTAACGGGATTTCTACTTTTATCTGGAACCTCTAGATTTGAATTCCGGTCTAGCTTGGCAAATTACACTCGTGACAAAAGTAAACTTATCTATCAATCAAAATATTACTACACAACAGGTATAAAATTAAGGTTACGATTTCAAAGAAAAGTTACATAAAATAAATCCCTTAATTATCAGATATTAGTAAAAACTAGTTTTTAATATATTTAACAATATATGGTTATTTTAGGCATCCAAATATTTAAATATTAGGATACTCGAAAATATCTTCTTTATTATATTTTTAAGTTATTATATCTAATTTAAAAACAAAAATTAAAGTTAAAATAAGGAATAAACTTTTTGTAAAAGAGTAAAAAATAAAATAAAAAATTTTTTTTCTAGAATAATATCTAAACTACAATATGGAATATTTAATTGCATTGAAGGAATTTTGGAGTTAATAGCTTGCAGATATTCATTTATTTAATTTATTACTTTTTGTAAAATTATATACCTAACAGATACAAAATAATTCTGCAGGTTTTTTTTTAAAATTTGAATTAGAAATAACAAAAAAAGTAATGTTTTCATTTTTCCATCATGAGGTGAAGACTATTAGATTTCTCAGGAGATGGAAAGGAAATGAAGGAGTCGGATCACAACAAAATAAAAAAGTGTTGGAAAGGAACGCTAAGGTTTAATGTCGGAGTGGTAACATCTTGCCCTTTCATCCGGAGGTCCCGGGTTGGAATCCCGGTCAGGCATGGCATATTCACACACGCTACAAATCATTCATTTCATCCTCTTATGTAATGCCTAACAGTGCTTTCAGAAGTTAAAATAAAGAAAAAAAGGTTCAATGTTCACTGCAGACAAACCCCGCGTCAATATACGTAAACTGCTATAAAACACAATGACATTATTCAAAGATTATTTATTCAGATTAAGGTTGTTTATTCATTCACAATTGTATATTTTATTTATGGTTTCAAAAAAAAAAACACAGATAAACAGTACAAACTAATCTGTTATTTTTTTTTAGAATCAAAGATCAGGTTCAAATATTTCTCGATAACAGTGGATTATAGGTAATTGTATTATCAAAGAAGGGATCAGTCTGCTCTGGCAGTTGGCAATTGGGACTATTTCTTAAAATTTAACAGTAGAGGTTAATAAATTTGACTTTCCTTTTTAAAGGTCTTTAAATGGTGATAATATGAAATTTTTAAAAATATTTGTGGGACATAATTGTTGATTTTTTGTTATTTTATCACTTGTTTTTGTGATAATAGATTTAAATAAAGATATTTTCTTACGAAAAAATTAATTTGGATTTTACGTGTAAGATTAATAATGATATTGTAGTTAAATTGAAGGTGTTTGTAGTTGACTGATTGAAATAGATTTTTCTACCGTAATTTAATAGTTATAAAATAATTTAAAAAATTCAAATAGAATAAAACCTTAAAAAATATAACAGTACAGTCATGAGATATTTTTCAAAGTTTACCTTTATATTATATAGTGTCTAAAATTTACATTAAAAAAAATTATATTTAATTCTATTACCTTTTTTAAAGGTTTATTAACTTTATATTTATATATCTCATTACTTTATCTCCTTAATCGAGTTTATAATGAACTGTGATTTATAATTAAAACCTTATCATAAATGTATTATTACTAAATGCAAGTATATGAATTCGTTCTAGTTTGTTTACAGATTTTTTTTTCGAAATGAAATAACAAAATTTGTTCTAAATTTGCAAAAAATAAATAATTTACTTAAAACCAAGCTAAAAGTTTGCATTAAAATTATTTTCAATAATATTAAACAAGTAGAACACATATATATAAACGAATATATGTAAAATTAATATGTGGTTTGTGCTTATTCTGCGGATCTCAATTAGCGTATTCGTGTATGTAAAAATCAGTATTAATAATAGATCATCACGTGTACCTACAATAATATTCGTTTTATTTAACATTAATATTTATTTAAATATGTTTAATAATTCTAAATAATCTACCTAAAAGCGAACAGTTATGTATTATTTATTAAATTTAATAAAAAATATTAAAATTACTAATAATTTAATTAAAATTAAATAAATTTATTATTTATAATTTTTTAATGAACCGATCTTCTTAACGCAGGCTTCGGGATGAGAATAAACTGAGAAAAAATGAGCGTCACGAAAAATCGTCACGCTCTAATGATTCAGAATAGAAACAGGTGACCATATAGTATAGAAAACAGAAGCACCAACTTAATTTATGATATATGACAATTATAACATTTTTTTGAAAATTTTCATTTTTGAAAGTATATTTTATATGTGTGTTTCATTATTAGTTGATATTTCTTATTAATAAAAAAATATTATCATTTGTGTAAACTGCGTATACGTTGTTTGGTACCATTATTAATTCCTATAATATTATGCAAGAAACTTTTATATTGTGTCCACGCAATAACGCAATCCCATTTTAATTTTTATCATTTATTTTTCTACATAAACTCATAACGAAATATTTATGCAAGGTAATTTATTTATTTTTATGTACAAAATTATATCGTCTCGATTTAGTACACCCGAACTCTTATAAGAATCTGAAATTAGGTATATTATTTGACATCACCATGACCCCCAAAACAGATGATATGTTGGCGGGGTAAAACTCAATTCGTAGGCGAATTGAAAAATCCGGCTTATTTTAAAGAGCCTACAACATTTTGCAATGCGCCCGGCAAATTGGAAAATTTTCTAGTAATTTCTAATCAGCCTGATATTTTCTAGGCTTATATAATGAGCCCAAACAGCTTTAGGCTAATTAGAAAATATTCGATTGTTTGCACATTTTTTTTTTGTTCGAATTAGGGTGTATTTTGAGATATTTTTAGAGAAATTATAAATATAATCTAACCAAATTTAACATACGCTCACTAGTCAAGGTTAGCGGGCGGAGCGAGTGTAGGTGATGTTTGGTTAGATTATTTTTATAATTTATATTTAAAAGCAATAATGTTTGCTTATATTGGACCTCTATTTACCGCTACTTCTCTTTAATGAGCAAACAATTGCATATTTTCTAATTATCCTAAAGTTGTATGGGGTTCTAACAAAAAGCCTGAAAAATATCAGGCTGATTAGATATTGTTAGATAATTTTTCAGTTTACCAAGTGCATTGCAAAATGACGGTGCTCTTTATAATAAGCATTATTTTTCATATACGAATATATAAACACGCTGAAAATAGTTTATAAGAATGTATTAGCAGGATCTGGATTAGAGATAAGTCGAATTTTCGGGTGTTCAAATTGTTTGAGGGAAATTGTTAGCTTTTCAAAGTTACTTCAATAAGGGTATTACAGAAATTTATAATAAGGTATGGATGTATGGGATTTTCGTTGAGGATTTTTGTTGTAATTATCTATTGCTTGTAAAAAAGTAAGAATCAATAGTTAGACACAATATAAATATTTGTTGAAATGATTGTTGAAGGAGCATACTCTTCCAAAATGTAGCTTTAGAAGACAAACTATAAAAACAATAAGCATAGAGTAGTATTGATAAGTGGAGTAAAAGGAATGAAAAAAAGAATATATGTGGAATATTGGTATATTTAGTATATTAGTTTATAAAAATACTATATTAGTATATATAAAATATATATTAGTATATTTAGTATATTATAAAATAGAACAAAAGGAATGTGATACTAAGAAAAAAGATATATGAACACACTAACTAGTGATTGGAATGATAACATGATTGGTTATGATCATTAAGAAATATTAAACGGCGGATCATATAGGCATGAAAAAAATGGATTTTTGCATATAAGAAAAAAACTACTTATAAGATTTTTAATTTCACAGAAGATCAAAGATTGAAAAATACCTTTTTCATAAAGTCACAAAAGTAAAGATTTTACATTAAAAAAAATAATAAATCGAAATATATGAAGAGTTAAAATTTAATCATACCCCTTTAAATTTATTAAATCATTGCATTTTTCTTTAACAACTAAAAATAAAAGAAAACGTTATCGGGTCTTAATGCTCGTGACAATTGAGGTTGGTACAAATTTATTCCATTCACAGTTATAATAACACACATCATAATCAACAGCTGGATATGAAAATACAAAATACAATACTGTTGAATATACAATGTACTGTTTATTCAACATGTAACCCTAAATATAGACTTCACTTATAGCATTAACGATTCCGTAACAATACATAGCGTAGTCAGTTTTAATTTGATGTTTACATGCTAGACTAAAAATCAAAGCTTATAATATTAATAATATCATAGGTGTATCTGAAGATTGGCGAGAGAATTTTAATTGCAACCATATTTAAAATAATAAAAATATTTTATAATTTTCAGTTATCTAAAATTATTTTCATCTTACAATAATGATTTTTATCTCACTGATTTTTAATCTACGATAAGCTTTAATAAATTTATATCAATAGATAAAATTTATAAAAGAAATATTGTACTTATTTAAAAGAAATTATTTTTATTATTAATGAGTGTTGGGTAAATAATATTTTTCAACAAATTTTTTTTATATGATTTTAAAATACTTCGATTAATTTTATTAAGCATGGAATGAATAATGCCTAACAGAGGGTACGGTTGCCGTGGGGGGTGTTAAAATAAAACATGGACTGTTGGTTATAATATAGGTTTTGTTTACCTGCATGACTGATAACAATGACTTTATTTTACCTCTTTGAAGATCAATTTTTATATTTATTTTATTAAAATGATTGATATGTGAAATAAATATTTATAATGTATATTGTTTCATTGTTTCTGAGCATGGAGTAATAATCTCCGAAAGCTCTAGAACATACTTACTAAATAATAACGAAT
Organism: Zanna intricata; assembly: GCA_010016005.3. NCBI lineage: Eukaryota > Metazoa > Arthropoda > Insecta > Hemiptera > Fulgoridae > Zanna > Zanna intricata. The sequence continues at coordinate 21,090 of JAAAKQ030476665.1, forward strand.
GTTTAGTAAGTGGGAATTACGATTATATAAATAATTTAAAATACTTCGTCAGAAATATTAATGAAAAACAACTTTTTTCCTTGCAAAGAATATCCGGTTGGAAGCCTAAATATTCTAAAACACATTAAAATGTTTTGAATTAATGATTATAAATACATACGTGTAGAGTATTATGTAGGTATAAAAATGCCGAGTAATTAATTTTACGTTATCCCTATTGTTTTCACGTTGTTGTTAACACTGTTAGCAAAATGAAAAAAAATTTAACTGACATATAAACATGTAATGTTATTTATTCACAATTTTATAATATACTTTTATTTTTAAAATATTCGTCGCCGTTTAAAACATATGGGTTTTAAAGTTGTTGAAATGAATCCGTAAATAAATAAATAAAAAAAAAAAGATTATTGTTTTACATTAGATATATTTATAAACGTAATATTTTATTCAAATATAGAAGTAGAAAAAAAAAAGTAATGTCTGCCTGAAATGTAATACTATTCTGTTTTACAAACATGCAAACCTACAGAAATTGTGTTTTGTGAGATAGAGACCGCGTCCGCACATTGGATGATTGTGGTGCAAAGAGGGGTTGCGAGAATGCGATGGAGGGAATTGGGATACGGTGGGCGACGTTGAAAAATTGCTGCCTTGGAAGCAGTGAAACTGCCACAATGCGAAACCTTGCAAATAACATTTTTATGGTTGTTTGGTAAAAAAACCCTGTATAAATAAATAACATTCGTTAATCAAAATATTTCTTTAAAATGGATATAATTATTTATTTTATTTTATCTCAAGGACTAAAAGGATTCAATATGTATATATTTTTGAAATATATTTATATTAAAAAAAAAAAGAACCTAATCCTTTACTTCAGGCTTAAACATAATATGGTTTTTGGTAATTTGGGAAAATGCAGTAAAGAGAAATTTCTCATTTGGCCTTTAATATTAGTTTATACTGTTATACATATATTTTTTCTATTAAAAAATTTTGTTTTCCCAATTTCCAGAAGTTTTTGAGAAATAGCTAGCATATTTTTTATTAGTTACGAAGTTTTTTTTTTAGAAAAAATTTAAACATATAATTTATTGAAATTAATTAAATAAAATTTATTTTAAATTCCGATTACGTAGATCTTATTAACATTAAAATTTTTTCTGTTAATTAAAGATAGACGTACTACAGCGAAGGTGACACATTATCTCGTAATATTTATTGTGAGTAAATATTTCCACAGAATGTGTTTACTGATAAAAGAAAACATTAATGGGTAAATTTTTAATTTATGAAAACATAGAGAAGGATCAGTTTATAAAGAGAGTAGATGGAGAAAGAATAATGTAAAATAATAAAATCGTGGAAAAAGTAACTGAATTGATTACATAGAAGTTTCCGTCTGACAGACTCTATATGAGAAATTATGGAAGATGAAAAAGTAATTTTATTTAAAATAACATTACTGTATGCCAAATTTATAAAAAATGTTAATGTAGAATATCACCTAAGTGCTTGAGATGCAGTTTACCGGTTCACTGATAAAATCAGTAAAAAACCATTTCTTTCATCACCTCTCCTAGTAAGCCTGACATGAGATTCATCTATCATTGATATATAATTGGTCTATTGTAACTAGAGTGACTTATGCCGAGTCACTTACAAATATTACCGTTATTATAGTATCCAAAACACAAATAAAATATGAAAAGATTAAAGTTAGAACGGAAGGGAAGATACACAGAGAGGTCGTACGATCGATAACGACTGGATCTGTAATTTATCATAGATATAGT
>JAAAKQ030476676.1:0-22887 GCA_010016005.3 Zanna intricata
CCACACTGTTATCTGCATGGGCAGATTTCGGCTGGTAGAGCTTTTCCTCCTCCTACGTAAAACAAAAAAAAAAAAAAACATTAGGTAATGTTAATAACAAGGGCATACCCTATGAGGTACATTCATAATATTTGAAAAAAAAAATTACTGCTCTATAAATAACAGGAAATTTATATTAGTTAAAAATATAACACTGATTATAGAAACATGAGTGGTCCATGTTAAATGGAAAATTATTATTGAGGTACTTGCACAACATTTTAAAAGTTAATTTTTTTTTTAATAGTTTTCTTGATTGTTTCTCTGAGATGAGTTTCTGTGTATGTCACAGATAAAACCTGATCCATGAAACTTTCAATCACTGGTAGGTGAAGAATATACAAAGTCCTTTTCTAGTAAAGTGATATTCTCAATACCTTTCAGCTATTTCTAGAATTGTGTGTACTGTAGAATTTTCAAACTAAATTACAAACCTTTCAGCCAGATATTCACTAGAGCTTAAGGACTTTAAAATAATGGTCATCCAATCTACAAACTAAAAAATTGTTAAACTGGCTTAATTAATAAAAGAATACTAAACTTACGGGTGTAGTTTTTTACTGCCTTTGGTGGTACCAAAACTGTGCGATACTGTAAAAAAAAAAGATATTTTCTGGTGAAAATTACTGCATACTAAATCTTACACTACATTATTATTTTATTCTATGCAATTTACATTCTTATAAAAGTCTAATTAACCAGTCCTTTAATAATTCCATAAATATCCATAAAGTATATTTTACTGTTATCAAACAACTTTTCTAGGTTGTAAATAGGTTAAGATTTTAAAATTAAAAAATCTTTTGGTTAAATTCTATGGATGAATTGTCAGAACTTGGGTTTAGTGCCCACAGTGGTCTACAAAAAAAATCCTCTACTGCCCTTTTTACTATAAAATTTTTTTTGAGAATTCTTAATAAAAATCTTCTTTGGATAAGGAAATTATTGTTAAAAAAAAAAAAAATAATAATTTTGACCTGTTTGTAAGAAATTTTGTTCACAGAATACTAGATTTTGTCAATGATTACATCTTCCACTTCCATGATGACTTCAGAAATAGTCTATAATTTACACTTAAAAATAAAAAATTATAAATAAAAATATCATTTTTTCTCTGAATTTGACAGTGACTTCTCCATGATTCCCTGATCTACAATTCCAAAAAAGAATTTGATAAATTTAAAGAGAAAAAATGTACATCACCTCTGAGTAACATATTTTAACATTTGGCAACATGTTCAAACAATTGTTGAAATCCGGGCGATTATAACGCGAAGACGTTTTTTGTCCTCAAAAAACCCAGAAAAAAAATTGTTGTAATAGATACACTTCTCAAACATGGGATTGATTACACATTGTTCTCGGTATTCTCATACCTGTTTTTACATCTCTATCTTCTAACCATAACTTCCAGACCTATCTTTGTCTCCTAGACCAAAAGTAAATGAAGAAATAAAAACAGAAATCCTTGCCAAAAGCTTTGTTAGTCCGTTAATAAGAGATATTTATAATAATAAACTTTTATTAGTCTTTGTCAAAATCTTGGTGTCCAGTGTAGTCAGTTTTTATAAATAAACCACTCTATTCATGTATTCTCTCTAAATATCAGCATACTTCTCTCTATTCATCCCTTTATACTTCCAGAATTCTTTCTCTGACAATTATAAAAACCAATGTTCTACAATTTGGAAGCTACAATCTTTTCAGATGAACTTGTTTTGGATTCAATTTGTTTTTTTCTGTGTTTATAATGAAGAAAAATATTTTTTTTTTGAAGAGTTACAGTGCTTTGAATAGTAATAATTTAATTCATTGGCTAACATAAGAAGCAAAACTAGGTTAGATTGTGCTATTCCCTTTTTTTATTTTAAGTTTTAATTTGATAAGAGATGTTTAAACTAAAAATATATATATAAATAAAAACAAACAAAACAGACTAGCAAATTAATATATTAAAAATTTAAAAATAATTATCTCAAACAGTTACCACTCCACCGAACTCCATGGTAGAGTGGTAGTGCCTCAACCTTTCATCTGAAGGTCTCAGGTTTGAATTCTGATCAGGCATGGCATTTTTCACATATTAAAAAAATTTCCATTATATTATCTTGCACAAGTTTTGAGTTTGTGTGGTGAATTTAATTTATCAAGTAAAAAAAATCCATCAAATAGCAAAATGTATTCAATTTAATTACGAGTACAAGATGAATCTGAAAGAGGAACATGTTGAAAAATTATGAATGGAGTAGTTTAAATTGAGGTAAATTAAAATAATTTCTTAACCAATCTATGTATGACCTTGACTGCATTTATCTATCTATCACTTGCCTATCTTCAAATCTTTTATTTTCAATGTTTTATTAAATAGATGTACATTCATCAGATTATAAAGGTTTGTAGTTTATTTGACAAAGTTTTTGTTCATTTAAAGAATTTTATTGAATTATAAGAAGCTCCTAACATTCCAGCTTCTGTTATTTTATCAGATTGGAGGCATAATGAACTACTGGAATAACAGCAAGTTACTATCAAATTTTTTTTTTTTTTTTTTTTTTTTTAACCTCCGGAACCACCGTTAAGGTATATCTTTAGAGGATGAGATATATGAATTGTAGCGTGTGTGAAAAATGCCATGCCTGACCGGGATTTGAACCCGGAACCTCCGGATGAAAGACTGAGACGCTACCACTCAGCCATGGAGGCTGGCAAATTGATGCACTATCAAATTGATGCTGTAAGCCTGATAAGGGTCAGGTATAAGTGTCTTGCACAAAGTAGTTGCTATTTAAGAGGAAACTTGTTTAAAAAAAAATTAAATGAAAAAGTATTTTTAAATCTCTTTTACTAATATAGGTATGAAAAGTTTTTTATTTTTATAAAGCTTGTTAAAATAAGTCAGGAGAAAAACGTCAGTCAACACAAGAAAAAAATGTTTTTTAAAAAGACTTACTATTTATGGATTTTTAATGAAAAAATAGTAATAATAAAAAAAAGTTAAAAATTTGAACACATAATGAACCTGATTTTAAATTTGTAAATTATTGTTTATCAATAAAAATTCATTTGAGGCAACTGTATTAGGCTGTTATTTTATTGATCGAGAAAGAAGGTAAAATATCTGTTAGTTTCACAGGATAATTTTTTATTAGGATAGCAATTTTCAGGATTAGTGAAATGCTATCACTAGAATAAGATATTATGGTTTAATAAAAAAAAAGGAACAGGGAAATAATAATGATAAAATAGTGGGTGTTACTTCCTGTAGAATAAATAAATAAATTGTTAAAATATTTAAATGATATAAAGAATTATAGCAGTATTATGCATACAAGCTTTTTGATAATAAATGCCAACTCTCAAAAATAATTTATCTTCACTATTACAAAAGTTGTTTAAATTTTATAAATAGAAAACAGGTCGCAGTTGTATACTGAGAGAACTTCTTAGTTTTGTATTTCACGCAAATTCTCTGTTATAAACAAATAACATAATGCAATAACCGATGATGACTACATACAGTTTAGTATTCCATTTATAGAACATAGTAACAAATTAAGCATATGCATGTTACAGAACTTGTGTATGTATGATTCAGAGATTTGTTTACTCATGGTTTTTTTTTTACAGAAGTGGATTAGTTAAATGATTGCTTTCAGAATTACTAGTACCTTTGATTTATTAAAAGAAAATGATTCTGTATATTGTTTTATTTATAATTCATTCAGGTAAATATTTATTATTATTCATTTATTTAAAATTCCAATTTATTTCACTAAATTCCACATGTTAAATTTTGTTTCAGCTTTACTTATATTCATGTACTAGACAAAATATATTATATAGATAACATATATTTTATACTTATATATAAATTAAAAAATAATGTATTGCTTTACAGTTAAATTATACTTTAATAATATGTTAATTAAAATTATTTATAACCTACAGAAAAAAAAAAATTAAAAATTGAATTTAAAAAAATTAAGGCTTTTAAGCAATAAAATCAATTATAAATAAAATAAAAAAAGTAATAAAACCAAAAATTACTACTTGCAAATAATTTAAAAACTTAAAGGCCAGCTAAAACATTTTCTTTATGAACAGTAATTAAAAATTAACTGTAATTACAAAAATATTGAGATTTTCTTTCTTGTTAATATCTATAACAGTGATCACAAAAAATTATGTTCACTTTTTCTGATTATTTATTCTCCTATGCATATTTCATATTGTAATGATTTTTAGTTATGAAAGTAACTGAAAATTACTAAACAGAATTTTTATTAAAATTTATAAAAAAATAGAACTACACTTAAAAATGACATTTTTATGAGTGGATGATACATAAAGGATATGCATTTTTACAGCCACACTAAAAAATAATTAAATTAACCTTTAGAGAGGTTACAGCTACTTGTGCCTCTTACTTTTTAGAATGATTATGAGATTGATTTTTAACAAATGATAATTTACAATGGGATAGTTCTACATTAGGGAGATAATAATAAAAACAAATATTTCACATTACTTAAGCATTCAGTAAGGGTTAATGATTAATGATACTTTGGAAGCCAGTCTTGTAACAGTTATTGTATAATTTTAATAATAATAATAAAAACTTTAAAGATATCCTCTTATTAACTTTAAAGCTTTGGTTATTAGCTTGAAATCAAAGAACAAATGTGTAGAAGCTTTTATTCAAATGATATTCTGAATTATAAATTTTCTGGTAAGTTATATCATTACATTTTTAACTAATAAATCTTTTAAGTTGGCTATACATGGAAATTATTGTGTGATTACAATATGGATAACTGTGCTGTACTATTTTTATTTGTTCTCAGAAGATTGTCAACATAATTAGAATGCTAATAGGTAGATGGCAGTAGCTGAAACATATGATTTTTTTTTCTTTTAATTTGAAGTTCAATGTATAAATTAATACAAAAATGAATGCAGACACAAATTAACAAAAAAAAAAGAAAAAAAGAGATTTATATTTATTTCCTAGGTATTTTAAAATTGTATTAAAACAGTTTTCTTTTTAATTTCAGCAATGTGTAAGCAAATAACTTATAAATCTCTTCAATGCTACCATTGTGGTAGTGAAACAAACACTGGTCTTGATTTTCCATGCGAAGAATTTACACCTCAATTTTTGTTTGAAGGATCATGTTTTAAAGACAGTTACTGTGTGAAGACAGTTACTCATAATGGTATACATTTATTTATATATACACATTATACTTATGATAAATGATTTTGTTTATGATAATTAATATTTCATCATGTTTAACATAAAACAGCAAAATACAAATAAAGAACTTTGCTAAATGATTATTTGAATAGAAACGAAAATAAGGTTAATTTCTTTTCCTTAACAAACATTGTTTTTCATAAAATTATAAACTAGATAGTAATTTTAATTGCTAAGAAGTCATCAGTAGATACTGAGAATAAATTATATATAAAAAGATAAGCAAATACATTTAAAAAGAAGCAATATAAAAAATAATATTAGTTAATGAGTAAATAAAATTTATGAAACATCATAAAATTAATATTTTTAGAATACAAATAAGTAAAAAAAACAAACAATTATTCTTGTTTTTTAATCCCAATAGAAATCATCAATTTAGCCTAAAAATGTTGAAACAATTTAAAACTTCATTAACTCATACTGCCCCCCTGGACTTGATGCATGCGTCTTATTAAGGCTGAACAGATAAAACTTATCTCAAGAAAGATTAAAATAGCATAAACCTGGAACTAACAAAGAACTATTCCTATCAATGAATGAAATTTAAGGGAAGGGATAACCTTCCATTGTGTTAATGCCACTCAATTGAAAAAGATTTCACAAAAGGATTTTTATAAATTTAAAAATTCAAACAGCAGTAATATTTTATTTAAAACGATGAAAAAAAAAACAGGCACCCTGTCATTGTTCAATAAAGAAGTTTCTGCATAAAGTAAATCTCATTTCTAATTTTTGTTTATTATGTAGATTTTTTAAAACTACAATTTTTTTCTAATAAACTAATTTATTAATCATTTTACATGAAATTATAGTAAATTTCTTTGTTATTCATATTTATTATAAGCCAGCCTCTGTAGCCAAGTGGTAGCGTCTTGGCTTTTCATCCAGAGGTCCCGGGTTCGAATCCCAGTCAGGCATGGCATTTTTTACACATGCTACAATTCATTCATCTCATCCTCTGAAGATATAACCTAACAGTAGTTCCAGAGGTGAAAAAAAAAAAAAATCTATTATAAGCCAAATCCTATTTTTTACTAGTTTCAATTTTTTTTTTTAGTAGTTTGGCTGAGTATCTAGACAGAGCTAAAGCAATGTCTACTGATGATAGTTGATTAGCAGTTGAAATGTCCATCTGGTATTAGATTTTAAGTAAACAATTTATAAAATATTTTGGATCAATCAATGTTAAGTGTGCTTTCACACCAGTTCAATGGAGAACTACAGTCTTGTGTTCAGTATCTTAAAATGGTTCTGAAACACGCTCCTAATATTTTATTAATAATGCAATTTAAATATTAACAATATTGGTATGGCTGAGGTATTAGAGCAGGAGGTGAAATTTAAGTATTTGGGTAGCCTCATAACAGAAGATCTTAGCAATACCACAGAAATAAAAAAGAGAATAGCATTGGGTAAGGAGGCATTTAGTAAAAAAATTATTTTGCTATGTGGGAAATTGAATTTAAATTTGAGGAAAAGATTGGCAAGATGTTTTATTTGGAGTGCTATGCTTTATGGTACAGAAACATGAACTTTAAGAAAGAAAGACAAACGATGAATTGAGGCATTTGAGATGTGGGTGTGGTGTAAAATGATAAACCTCTGTTGGCAGGATAAAGTAACCAATGAGGAGGTGTTGAGAGGAGTAGAAGAGGAGCGGAATATGTTAAATACAATTTTAGACAGGAAAAGGAACTGGCTAGAACACTGTATAAGAAAAACATGCTTACTAATAGATGCAGCTGTTGGATTGGTAATTGGAAAGAAAGGAAGGGGAAGAAGAAGATTTCAGTTGATTGATGGGGTTGTGGAAAGAGGAAAATATTCGGAAACAAAAACACTTGCATGGTACAGGAACAAGTGGAGAGCAGCCATGGCAAGACCTGCCCCATTGGCAGAACACAATGAGTGTATGAATTTAAATATTTTATAAAATTGAGGAAGTACTACACAGGTATAAGAGCATTTTCAACACTTTGAGGTGAGTAATTGTTTAATTAATTGGTACTTTTATCAATAAATTATTTAAATAATTATTAAACTTAGCGGTTCATAACCTTTTCATTAAGGTTACGGTTTCATAGTTAATATGAAGTAATTAATTCGTCTATGGTAAGATGAGATAAGAATGAGTTATAACTACATCTATTACACCACCTGAATGTCAGAAGGAATATCAATCATTTTATTTTTTTTATAAAAAACAATTTTTGTTTAAGAATAGCATTCTATTAAATATTAAAATCCATTTTTTCTTTGGTGTAGTTGGTAACTATATCTGTGTATTTTTTGTTATGGCTAAGAAAAGCTGAATGTAATATACAAGTATCCTCCATGACGTCTTATACTTATCTACACTGTATGTTTTTACTCCATCAGCTTGTATTGTTATTAAATGAAAATAATAATTCTATTTTAGGTCACACTGTTCGGGGATGTGCTTTAAGAAGAACAGCATTCAATTACTATGTTCATAAACCAGGCTGTTATTATTCAACTAACCGCACATTTACAGACATTGAAATAACATGTTTCTGTGATACGCATTTATGCAATCAAGCTTCTGCTATAATATCCTATAAAATATTTATATTTATATATATTTTATTTTTTATTACAAATTAGTATTTACATTACTACAATTAATAATAATTGTTCAGCTTCAAGCTTCATTAGAACTAATACATATTCAATAAGAGCAAGTTTAGGTAACTGGTTGAAATAAATGTAACTACATGAATGTTTTTAGTACTATGTATACTTTTTTAATAGTATATTTAAATATCAAAATTTTTAGATAGAATACCTGTCTATATTTAAGTGTTTAGTCATTGTGGGGATGTTCATAAATTATAACACATTATTTAAATTACATTATGTTAGTTAATTCTCATCACCATGTTGGATAAAAACCAGCTGTACATTATGTCATGAGTTCTCCAGAATCTTTAAATGAAAACTAATAAATGTAACAAATTAAATGATCTGATTGTATTATATTATCCTCAACTAATTGTAAACTCAGGTACTACACTATAATGCAATAGCATACTTTGCAACTTAATGGTTTCACAACATCTGCAGTATTTCAGAGAGAAGTATTCAGGAAATTAAAGTTTGTAAAAATACTTATTTTGAACCTTCCATTTTAAAAAGTGAAGATTTAAAGCTTTTTTTTTAAAAAGATAAAATGCCATCAACAGTAGCCATGTTTAATTAATTGCCACCTGTACATCATCAAATTTAAAAAATGCAAATTGCAGTTTCATTAGATGTTGTTGACATATATATTAGTGGCTAACAAACATACTACTGCATGTCTTTTACATTCAGACTTCTTCAAAAAAATAAATAAAAAATAAAAATACATGTGTAAGCCTATAAAAGGTTTTTTTGCAGATTGTATTAAAAATGTAATTAAAATATCCTGTTTTCAATCAAAAGACAAAAACCATTACTATAACAGCAGTGATTAATGTAATAGATATTATTTTTGTATTAAAGATTATTAATAATAGATATTACTGAAATAATCATTAACATTAAAAAAAAAAAAAAAATCAGCAAAAATAATGTACTTGCACTACTCCTAAATTTTAATTACACTATATATCAAAATTGATAATGGGTATGTCCATAGTTTTCGTGGTCCATTATTTTTTGGAATGAACAATCAGAGTGACATTGATGTACATGTAAAACAAGATCCTGTTCCTTTCAAGTCTCATTTTCTTCAAACTATTTTAATAATTGTTGTTCATGTATTTGTCAAACCCTTCTACCTCATAGTTACACTGTCATAAACATCATAATTCCTTCCTAATTATGTAACATAAAATTTATGGATCCCCTATGAATTATAATTATTGTTATGTTGCCTACTTAGTTGTAAATCAGTATTAAAAAATATTTAGTACAATATGATGTACTTTTGTGGAGGAATATAATGTAAATTCGATCGTCCAGTTAATAAAAAAAATACTTTCTAAGTTTTAATACGTATTAATGTAATGAGTTATGTGTTTATGAGGTAAGGAGTTATGAGGTGAGTGTGTGTGTATGGGTGGGTGGGTATGCATGCATATGTGGAGTAGATTTTTGGGTATATAGGGAGAACTTTTTAAGTTACTATTAACACTCCTCTGTCAGATTGTTCCATCAAAAAAAGTCTGCAATTCTTTAATCCTACTTCACATTTTAACTGTTTTTAATAGATCCATGCCCAATAAAACCTTTTTTAAAACATAATATATGCTATGATATTCACATTAGTCTTTTCAACAATACTCCCACAGATCTATACCCATTTATTCCAGGAAAAAAGTATCTACCAGAAGCAATGGTTATTAAGTGATATCTGATTTCATCTATGATATTTTGTTACTTTAATCCTAAATCATCAATTATTTTGCTCATGAGAAATTTTAGCAGAGTAGACATGCATAATCAGTGGATAAAAGAGAGAAGTGAGAATTAATTTCAGTTAACTTGAAACTTACAAAAAATTTACTAGTACATAGAATCTCTTTACACTCTTTTTTTCTGTTTAGCCTCTGGAACCACTGCAAGTTATTACTTCAGAGGGTGAGTAAGAATGATATATATGAATGTAAATAAAGAGTAGTCTTGTTCAGTCTCAGGTCGACCATTCCTGAGATGTGTGTTAGTTGAAACCCAACCACCAAAGAACACTGGTATCCATGATCTAGTATTCAAATAAAAGTAAGTGCCTTTACTACGATATGAACCTTAAAACTCTCCACTTTAAAATTACTTGATTTGCGATAACCAGTTTAACCACTAGACCTGGTGGGTACGTAGAATCCCTGTTAAATACAATTTCAATTATCTAGGTAAAAATTAAAACCTGATTACTTTATATTCAGCTATCATTTAGTTGATAATTTATTACAGCCGAGCAGTTACAGCAAGGTGCTTTCAGAGGGAAGTAGATGTACGGCTGTAAGTAGAGGGGAAGCGCCTTGCTAGAATGGATCTGCTATACTTATATCAAATAATGTAACGGTTGAAAATGTAATAGAGAGGAGTTATTGGTTACGGAAAATTTTGTAGTAAGATATAAAGTAGCTGAAGTCAGTTTTCAGTTTTAACCTTTGTATTTATATTTTATAAAGTAACTGAAAATAATTTAATTGTTGACATTAAAATAATGTCAAGGAAACCTAAAAAATTTCACCTGATATCAATAATTCTCTAGTTATAAAACCACGGGGATATTATTAAGTTATAAACACGTGGCAAAAATTAAAGGTGGAAAAGGTTTTAATCTATGCCTAGTCCATTAAAAGGGAATATAACATATAAGAGTGAACATTTAATCAATTGATTTCAAATTTGTAGTTAAGATTTTTTTTGGAACAGTCAGATAAAGAAGAGGTATGGTTGCTTATGACCTATGTCCATTATATATCCAGATATTACTGGCATATGCATGCATTAGTGAATAAAAAAATGTTTCAGAAGTCATATAACGGAGCCAGTAATAAAAGAAGTACAATTTTAATATATATATATAACTCAGGGATTATTTGTTTTTACTATATTTATTATTGTTCAAAATAATTTATTCAGAAATAAATGCTTTTGGAATGCAGTCTTAATTCTTTCTTCCATTACATTTTATAATATTCTTAAATTAATATTAATCTAACCATCCAAATAATCTTAAATTTATCAAATTTGGTTCACTATAAAAGCTTCTTTTTATTAATTATTATGTAAAGATTTGTGAATTTCATTAATTACATACTGGGCAAGAATCTTTTAGTTAAATTAGAAAACGAATATTTTTTAATTATAAATTTACAAACTGTTATTGTTTATGCAAAACAAATTTCTAATCTTGCTTGTGATATTTTAATAACAGCAAGATTTGTATTCCTTTAAACATATCATATATTATAAAAATTAGTTACACAGAGGAGGAGGTAATTTATAAATTAGAATTACAACTATTATTTCTTTAAAAATACAAGTTACAATAAAAGAAATAAAATGAAACTCTCTGCATAAAAATTCCTCTTTAATCCATTACTGTAAATGCACAATCATGAAAATTAATGTAAATTATAATAAAAGATATAATAGATTTTTAATTTCAAAGTCAAAATACAAGAATTAACACAAATCAATATGATATCAAATCTCTGAAACTGATAAACACAAATTAGTAAATTTGTTGCTTTCAAAACTTGGAATCAACAGATTTAAAATTCATGAGGGCTGATTATTGCGTATCAAGAAAAAGGCCTCACTTTTAAATTTGTAACAGGAAAAGAGATTTCAGTGATAGAAAAATCTGAAAGTAAACTTCAGTTACTTGTTTACACAAATTCAATAAAATTCTAATTTCTGTTTCTCTAATAAGAAATACATTTTTTTAAAATGAAGTGTTGATATTTTCATACTCATAATTAACTTAATTTTCATCCAAAGGATTTGATCCTTATGATATAAATAAGTAAACAAAAATTGTATATTTCATTATGTTTGAATTAAGAATTTCCACCTATACATTCTGAAATAACAGTTTAAAATCCTATTTAACTGTTAATAATTTAATAATATTTTTAAATCTCTTTTAACTAAACCATTTTACTTGCACAATTGACAATCCAAAATGTCAAGTAAAATAGGGTTTACTGGAGTAATTCCAGCTAGACATGATAAGCTAGAACCAAAAAAAGTAATTAATAACATTTCAAAGACAACAGAATAAGTAATCTTAAAAGTAAAAAGAATAAACATTAGACTATTTGTTTCATAAATAAAAGGTAAGTAAGAGAATATTTGTATCACTTTTATTGTATACACATCAATAAACCTGGAAAAATGTGTTGTGGAATAGGTTAACTGAGTTGATTTCATACCGTTTAGAATCAGCAGATGAAATAACTTGGGTAAATACAATACCTAAAAGAGACTAAAAACAGGAAAGGAGATTTAAATTATGTGAATTTTCCTAAAACTGAGTTTACAGAAAAACAAATTATTACTTGCAACAGAGTTTCAAAGGATATAAAAGTAGTTAGTTACTAAAATGAAAAAAAAAAAAAACAATAAAAATAGGTTGAGAGTAACAGATGTAAACTTAGCACATATTGTTTAAATTTTACACAAGCAAGAAAAAAAAACCATTAAAAGATTTTGAAGAAAATAAAGCACTATGCCAGAATATTCAATACATTTATAATAAATAAAGTTTAAAAATTTGAATTTACTTATTTTAATGGTGTAACTTTGTGGTTTTTATCAAATATGGGTCAAAACAGAAATAAATAAATTTAGTATTATAGATTACATTATCTGATTATTATTGTACAAATCAAATGAAAACAGCTATTTAGTTATCCATTCTAAATATACTTCAGAAGTGAAATGTATTAACTTTAAAAATAAGAAATGAAATTGAACTTGTAGAAACTTGCTTAACAATAACAATATGGACTTATTAACGGTAGAAAATTCTTCAGTTGGGAACTGAAATAGATTTGCAGAAATGTTTCACGTTTATAGAGATTAACGGAAAACAGAATTAGAGTTTTAGGGTACTATCGTAGATAATGACTTAACAGATTTAAATTAACAATAAGATTTATAAAGAAAATAATGAATTTTCAGATCATAGATATAAAGTAATAAAATTTTCAATAAAGGAGAGTAAATTATGAAATATTAGAATTTCTCAGAAATCTAGCAGAATTAAAAACTGAATTTTAACAAGGTAAGTAGGATAGATTAAACAAAAAAAAAAAAAAAAAAACATGAGCCTAATTTGAATAACAATATATTTATTGATTTATTTATAAATCATATCAATGTGGCATTGGGACAAATAAGTTCAAAAATAAAAACCCATCAAGAAATGAAGGCATATCCAAAGATTTATTGGTTTTAAGAGAAAAACTTAGGGAAAAGAATGACTGCTGAAAAAAAACAAGATCAACTCAGAATAAACAAATATATAATAAAATAAAATATTAAAAAAGTATGATTAGTTAGGAAAAATCTAAATCGTCTTTTCATAATTCTCAATCATTAAGAATTATGAAAAGAAAATATAAAGAACTAAAAACTAGAAAAGTTTGGAAAAAACTTTTTTCATTATTATTATTACTATTATCTAATCTTGCATAAATTCTCTTTAGAAATATTACCTTATATGTAAATATGCTTTTTATCAATGTTAAGTACTATTCATTCCTACCTGAGAAATGCAAGCTTGAATCAGATTAGGTGGAAACATATTCCTGCAATAAAAATAATAATTATTCACAATTAATCACAAGCATTTATATATTTTACATATCTAAAATTTTATGAGAGTAATTTTTTTTTTTTACATTGATAACAATCTTCATTTTTCATTTCATAATTATTTGACTGTAAAATACTGACCTTAATATTTGTACAGTGAAAAATAATTTTTTTAAATGTATTAGGATAACATAAAAAATAAAATAAAATATGTAAATCTATTTTAAATGACTTTCAAAATACCTAACAGTACTGATTGAGTATTCAGAATTACATGTACTTTCTTTATCAGTGATGTAGATTACAACTGTTTTAGGTTTCTCATGAATTGGTTCAGAGACTCCTAATTAAATAATATTTTATCTATGTTTTGCTTTTTTATTTAATATGTTGTTATTTTTAAATTTAGAGTGTTTTCATGTTTTATATTTTTCAAATGTTTAAGATCATGCTTAAATCAAAAAATTCAATTATAATAAAATCATGCAAAAATTGATTATGTTATTCCTAAGAGTAGGAAATTATATATCTCGCTCAGAAGGGTCGGATTATACCTTTTTAAACGAGCCAAAAACCTTTATAAAAAAGGCGTGTAAAAATTTTCCCATATATCCTACAATACATTGTGATACCTTCTTGGAAACAGCGAATTGTTGTCAATAATCGAATATAAATATAATAATTGTACGAATAAATTTACGCGCCTACAAGTGTAATGAATGTAAGAGCCTACAAAGACGCAATATATAGCTATCGCGGTGCATAAGGGTTAATTTGTAGTCATCTCTCTTTTTTCTGTTTGGCCTCCAGAACTTCCGTAAGGTATTACTTCAGAGGATGAATGAGGATGATATGTATGAATGCGAATGAAGTGTTATCTTCTACAATATCAGGTCGACCACTCCTGAAAATTTGTATACATCTGGGTTTCTGTATTTGCCAAACGATTAATTGTTTGACCTGAAGTATTATATTTTGTAGTTTTTAAAAGTAATATAGCATCATTTACATGAAATTGTAGGTAATTTTGTATAATCAATGGTTGATGTTTGCTAATGCATATATTTTATATAACATGATTTTCATCTATAAAACATATGTTTTATATAATATGTCTATTAGTATTTGTAGGTAGCCAACATTAAATATAATAAATATTTTATTGTAATGCTTTTTTCAGCCTAGTTTTCAACTGATAAATGTATTAAGTAATGCAAGACTTATAAAAAAAAAGCTGTAAGTTTTTGTTGTATAATTAGGTTTGAAAGAAACTCAGTAAGCACAATTTCATTGATTTATACAGAAAATCATTTAATTTAAATTTAATATAAATAAAAATATTTTTTTCTTTCGTGAAAAAAAGAACCCTTTTCTTAAATGTTACTGCAATACAGATTTTTTTAATATTTTTCTTAATTTTGAAAGGAATTGTAGGGTTGAGGGTTGGACTCTCTATGGTACAGATGTATACCTGAGGATCAGCCTTCATAGAGTTCATTTGTATATTTTCTATTTTAAATAAGATTGTATGGATCAATAACTAAAACAGTTTTAAGAATAACTCTGTTATTCTTTCAAGCCTTTCTTTTATTTTATTTTGCCATAATTATATTTCAAAATTCACATATTTTTAGTTTTTTATTCCATCAAAAGTGATCTTTTTTTGGTATTATTTTCTCTTCGTAGCTAATTTTCAGATATATAGTTACTAATTTTTGTTATTTTTAAGTAAATTCTAAATGGAGTATTCTAACTGAAGTTTACTTGAAGAGTCTTGATCTCAACCTCTGAGATCAAGAGTCTTGATCTCAATCTCCCAACATCCGGGATTGATTATTTAAAAACTGGAGTATACATCTAGTTAAGAATTTTGTTTTTTTGTAAATGGTTTTTGAAGAAAATCTTTTTATACTTCAATTTATAACTATCTAGTATAGGTTATATTTTGATTTCATGGGAGTTCACAAAAACTCTTTGTCTTGGAGATGGGAAGCATTTATAGTTTTCTTTGTTTGACATTTTAACTCTGATTCTGAAATCATGATTTTGTCTTTAATCAATTAAAATAATTCTATTTTTGTTTTTTTTGTAATTAATGAAAAAAATATTAGTTTTATGATAAATAAATTACCTAGCAAGATCAAGTAATGTATCAACAGTTGTGACATTCCTCAATGAACCAGAACGAGTTATATCTGAAGTATTTCCTCTTCCAGGATGTATAAGTAATACAATAATAATTCCTTCAATCACAGCAACAGTAGTTGTAACCATATAGTAGCAAATTGCTTGTGTACCAATTTTACGTGAAAGACTCAAATCTAGTGAACCAATTGCTGATACAATAGATGAAACTAGTAATGGTATTATTAATGCTTTTAACATTCTCAAGAATATATCACCAATGAATTGGACGTACATTACTTCCCGGTTGCTCCATCTAAAATAAAGAATATGTTTAATTTTAATAATATAATAAATAGATTAAAAATTTTTTTTATAAAAGTGGGCATTTAACTATGATAAATTGTGGTTATATCTTAAATTAAAATAAACTATTTTATTTTTTTAGTTTGAATTGTGTTTTTATTCAAATTTGTTCAAAATAGAATTATGTTCATGATTTAATCATCACATAACTACTTTGAATTTACTAAATTTATGTCATAATAATTTAAAATGTGCAACAGAGATAGTCTTACATAAAATAAATACTGTGAATATATATTTATCAGAAATAAAATAAAATAGTGACTAACACATACTGTAAATAAATACAACCAGATGCAGGAATAAATAATAATTTATATCAATCGTGCCAACAAATCGGCAGATTTCTGTACTTTGATACATAGGAAATCGAATTACTCTGATAATGAAAACCTATTAAATTATCTTAACGGAATTAGATATATTTACAAAATAAAATTGTTACCAAGTATTGCACATAAATAAAATTACAAAAAATAAAGTTAAAAAATATTAATTGATGCATTAAAAACCATTCAACACTAATTTAGAATAGCAGCTCTGAAATGATCTGTAACTACACTTCTACATAGGTATTTAGGTAGCATATTATTCTATTTATTTTAAATATATTTGCAATTATCTTTCATTTCAAACTGAAATCTGTTTAACAATTATGTTTGTTTACTATTCTGCCTAGAGTTGCAAAATTAAATAATACATTCATGTAACCAATCTCTACTTAAATTTTTGGAAAAAAATCATCTTAATTTTTAAGAAAGACAGAAGCACAAATAAAACAGGATTTTTTTTATAATGCTATCTTGATAGTCAAATCTTTCACAATAATGAAGCCTTTTACTGTAACTGTGCCACAAAATAATAAATGAAAGTAGGAGTTAGATAGAGAATAATCTGACTGACATACTATACCTCTTTTTAAAAAAACAATGTATCAGCATGTGGCAGGCAAAGCTCCTGCACAAAGTTATCAGCCAGATTTTTTACGGACATACAACAGCTTCTTTGCACCTTTCTTACGCAAAATCATCAAGTGCAAGTACTTTTTTAGAAAGTTACATTTAATAATATGTTATTTTCTTTTAATATAATTTTTATACATGTATTGATACATGTATAAATATAAAAAAAGGGGAGTTTTTTTATCTTTATACACTAATCACAAAATGTCACAACGGGATTTGGAATTGTCAGTTTGGTGAGTTAGTTGCTACTAAATTTTTGTGCACAATATTAAATTTTAACGTCACAATATTAATTCAGAAAACATCAGTGTTTTATCCTATTTGGTTATTAAAACAAGTATTTATTTTTTCTAAAAAAAAAAATAATCACATAATTAAGTAATTAGAATTGATGACAGTATAAAAAAGTTATAAAATATAATAATTTTAATTAAAAAAGAAAACATACATAACAATTCTATACAAAATTAAATTATGAGTATTCTTATGAACAGATTATTACACTTCATTAATGTGAATTCTGCTTACTTTTTCTCTCTAGACAATCTTAGGAAAAACCCTAGGAAGACACCACCTAGAACACCAGACACTGTAAGGAGTGTTAAAAGGTTATGCCGCCAACAACTGGTGGTTGATTTATGTTTTACATCTTGTAACAAACGGTCATCTTGTTGGCAAGAAGATCTGTAAAATTCAGTTCATGTTAGCAACAAATTGTTTAAATAAATATTACATAAAATATCTTATTCTACCAAATAAGTGAATATAACAGAGAATAAGAAAGGGGAGTCTTTTATCTTTATACATTAATCACAGAATGTCACAACAGGATTTGGAATTGTCAGTTTGGTGAGTTAGTTCTAACTAAATTTTTGTGCACAGTTATCATGGTATCAAAAAAATTGGTCAGCATTAACATGTCAAGTGAACCTGTTTACTGGGTCTGAAGGCCATAAAAATAAATCCTCCGTTTAAAGATGAGGCCGATAAAATACAATAGAGACAAAATATTGCTGTATTTAGTCAACGATCAGGAGCCTGTGGAAAAAGTTTACTATGATGACAAATATATGGATATACAGTTCATTTTTCTTTTCCATTCATCTTATATATAAACAATTTTCATCTTCTCACAAAGATTGTGAGTGGTCCAGCATTAATTGTTATATTTCTTGAAACATAAAGAATGTATGTATCTTACTAAAACATTGTCACTAACACTTATTAAAATTTTTATGGGGCTACTTGACACTTTCCTGAGATTGAAAAAAAAATTGATGTAAACTCTTGGCTCCTTTCTTCAACTGTTTTGAAAATCACCAGGGAACACATTTTCAATAATCAAAATAAAAATAATAAACCTATGTCATTTCTTCCGATATCATTACTTCTAGATAATTTTATACCTTGAATAACAACAGGATATACTAGTAATACCACCAAGTGATGTATCAAACTATTACTACAAGCTAATATGTCTTTTAATTCCATAATATTCTAGATACTATCTTCTTAAATTTTTATGTGCATTATATTGCGCTTTATGTGCATTTATTGAGCTTTATGCCGGCCTCTGTAGCCGAGTGGTAGCATCTCGGCTTTTCATCTGGAGGTCCCGGGTTCGAATCCCGGTCAGGCATGGAATTTTTTACACACGCTACAATTCGTTCATCTCATCCTCCGAATATATAACCTAACGGTGGTTCCGGAGGTAAAAAAAAAAAAAAAATATTGAGCTTTATGTGCATCTTTTAGGTGTTGGTTGTTTTTTTATATTAATACACTCAATTTCAATAAATATTTATCATCTTTACAAATTTACACCAGAGATAACATTAAAAGAATGGTTTATAAAAATAATAATAAAAGAGCGATATAAAAAAAATTAAAATAAAAAATATTATAATACATCATTTTTAACTGTAAAATACAGTAAATTAGATAGGAGGCTAATAAAAAATCTTTTTCATAATATAAGCAAATTTTATCCATACTATCAGGACTAGTCATCATCACAACTTGTTTCACTAAATAGAAACTGACAGCATCATATATAAGACTTCTTACAACTAGACACAAGATATCTAAAGCAATTTTTGTTTTATAATTAATTGAAATTACTTGGGTCATAATAATTTACCCATATAATAAGTTTGGTAAATACATCCTGATAAATAAAAATTTTAATGAATTTAACAAATTAAAAAAAAAAAATTGTTTTGTTTTGTCCTTGTATCTTTTTTAAAATTTGTTATTTTACAGAATCAGTTTAATTAAGATTTAATTCTTCCATTTCTGTCAGTGTAGAGTGATCCATATTTTCATATGTGTTTGTATATAGCAAGCGACCAAGTGGAAGAGGGATCAATGTCGGATGGGAAGTACCCATTGAGAGCTAATTTATTCTCACTAGGTGGCCTTGTGGGAAAGTGGTAGCATTGTTGGCAGTACAATCAGACTACCTATTTACAGTAGTTGTTTTAATGTCATTTAATATATGTATTAATTAAGAAATATCATTATTATATTACAAATTAATTATATTTTTTCTTCACATAAATGTAAAACTATAAAACATTGTTGAGATAAATTAAATACTTTTATTATGATTTCAACATAAAAAATAAAAAAGTAAGATATTATTTACAGTATTTTGACTACAAAACACATCCTAAATCTGTTAAAATATATTTGCATACTAATATTGGATTATATAATATTAACTTGGTTACTAGTGTATGTACAGCATGTGAGTGTATTTTGCAAGTACCATACATTTTTACAAGTTCTGTATAGAAGTACGTGAATATTATATTCTTTTTGAATAAATAAAATAAACATATGTATGTGAACATTTAACAAATGTTCATAGTATTATATTATCCAAAATGTGGGATTGTTAAAAACTAGTAACACTAAAACTGATATAAAACGAAAACAAGTGTAACACATGTAGCATAAAAATGAACTTAATTCATAAGAGATTAACTAATTTAACTGAGAAAAATATACAACATAAAGAATAAAATTTCTTAAGTACTATAAAAAATATTAATACAAATACAGAGAATGCTTTCATACTGTTCAGTAATGGAGATAATAAATAATATTTATTATTTTCATTACTACTTTTTCACAAAATAGTTATTTCTATTTATTAATATGGACTTAACCACTTTTCTTTATTTATTATGCACTATTATTTCTCTTTATTTATTTTTCGCTTCATAATCCTGGTCTGAACAAAGTTTTGTCATGATTTTTCTTCATCCTTTCAGGCAAATGTTGGAGCACTGTTATGTGTGGAATAGCAAATGTACTATTCATCATACGATCTGTATAATATATAATTATACCATGATCTGAGTTAAGTGTTTATTTCCCTTATTTAATTATAACTTTGTATCAGAGAACGTTGCTTCATAAGTTATGAATCTATGCAAACATGACATTTATAATAAACATTGTCGTCTTTTTTCTGAAGTGGTTACATCCATTTAAAAGAACTCTTCTATATGTTTTGTTTTAGAAATTTTATTACTATTAACACATCTGATCTGTAATTTACAAATTATCACATGCAGTTTAAATTTTTTTACATATTCACAATTTAACTTTTACAATTTAATTGATATATTGAGAAATAATATTTTTTACTGCATTAAATCAACATAAAAATAAAATATACTTCTATAAGCAAAATAAATAAATAAAAAAGTTAAAAAAAAATTGTAATTTATTTGACTATACTTGTTTTCTTTTATAATTATAAAAAAATACAAAATATATATATTACTAATATAATATAAATATTATAAGAAAATGTACAATTCTTATGTTTTGGAAAAAGAATTATAATTTTAATAATATTACTTGATGTTTTATTATAAATATACATAAACCAAGAAAAATTATAAGGTAATAAATGTTCATTTAATGTTTTCTTGCTGTTTTTGGAATTTATGTCTTTAATGAGAAGGAAATTTCAGTGAGTTCTAAAGATAACTCAGCAAAATTAATGCAGACCAAATTTTGAAAATTTGTGTTCTTGATGAGGATGGCTACAGGAGAATTTTTTTTTTTTTTACTTTAGTCATCAAACCCATGACTGTTGTAGTAAAATGCTAACATATGGATTGATCATCATTATAGTTTTACTATAAAGAAGTATAGATAAACTAGCAAATACAGCTAGTAGACATACTTTAAATATTTTGCACTGTACAAGTGAGGAAAGATCTATTTATTCAATTAAACAGTTTTTTAAAATATCACATACTTTATGATTAAGAATTACTACAGTTGATATTTATGTGGATAAAGGATCTATTAAGGAAATGTGAAAATTTATCCTTAGTACATGTTGTTTACCTGTGGAGATAATTAAAAGGGCATTTGACAAAACAATGAATTTCTGCTGTATCAAGGCTTAAAACTGCTGTATCACATTTTTAAAACTCAAGGCATGTGATTTTTCAAAATACTGATAGTTTTTAATGTGTAAATGTTATAAAATTATTCCAGGAGAATAAATTTTACCATAAATTATTAAACAATTGAGAATACTTAATATCTATTTATATGTATTTAGATATATAATTTTTCAGACTATTCTGTAATTTTAATGTTTAAGTTTGACATCTACTGTAATACTTAAAAAAATTTTTTTTTACTAAAAATCATAGTGGAAAGAGTGAAGATGTTATATAAAGTAAGCTGTATTCATGAAGGAATACGTATTACTGGAATGTGTATGGCATTGCACACATAGGTTAGAAGTGTAAATAAATTCTTCATTTATTCTGTGTACTATAATGATCTTTGACAGATTTAGGTTTGATACTTTTGGCCTTGACTTTTTTGGCAAAAGAAAAATAAATTACCAAATTTCATTCAAATTTTCCCAGTCTTTTTGTATGATATGATAACAAACAAACAGGTTGATTTAAAGACACAGACTTACTTAAAGATTCATTGTCAGATATGAGATGAGTAATAAAAGAAAAAAAAAATTAATTACCATTGCGTAAAGGGATTAATTAATATAGATTAAAACTTATCACACATACACAAATACATACATTTGGACAATGAAGATACTGGTATGTACATGTATGTCTATTTAAAAAGTAATAATTTCAAAAGTTGTTAGTAAAAATTCCATTTCTGGATAATTTTATATTAACTGTCACATTAAAATATAATTTACTGCAGTTGTGCGTACACCAACAAAGTTTATTTAATTAACAACCGTAACTGGCTTTAACTGACAGCAGAATAAATGTGGCAAATAAAATATTATTTTAAATTTTTTAATAAGAAAAGTAAAATTATTTATTATTATAGAGTATTAAATAACACTTCAATATTTTTTTTCTACAGAAATAAAAACTGAATTCACTGATGTGTCATTTTGTGGGCCTATAAACGAATATAATCCACAAAATGACTAAGAAATTACTCTTCCATTTATTGTTAAAAACTAAATCAATTTAATAATCATGATACAGAAATATGCATGGTATGTTAAAGAGAAAGAAACAGAGAAAAGGGAAAGAAAGATAGTGAGAGTATGTGTATGTTTGTTTTGCATGGATGCTGCAGGCACTGGAGGAAGTTAATTAATACCACTAAAGTGGAAGTGAAGTGTAGTAAGGAGGATGCAATAAACGGATACAATCAAGTTGGGGAAAGAATATAAAGCATTATATAGTATTACCATTTCATTTATTACTAGTCATTCATGCACTTATGTGTTTGTGTGTATATGTGCAGATGTGCGTGCACACACACACACACACACACACACACACACACACACACACACACACACACACACACACACACACACACACA
>JAAAKQ030476687.1:9023-22887 GCA_010016005.3 Zanna intricata
GTAACGAACTACCTTTCGTAGGATTTGAACCGTAGAAATCTTGACTTGAAACAGCTGATTCAAATCGCAAATCAGCTGATTTGCGATGACGAGTTAATCACTAGACCAGCCCGGTGGCTTGGCACTGTCACCTAGTATTAATTTAAATTACGAACGTTTTCTTTTCGTATTATGATACCGGTGATATTATTTCTGTAGACCTTGTGTTAACTGAATCTTTCGGCATTTCGTTTTTGTGGCCCAATTTTGGAGTTTTCCATTTAATATGAGATTTTGCAGTTTTGCTCCTTCCAATTAGACAAAGCAATGTATCTATCACAATTCTAGATGAAAGTTTTCCTTTAAAAAGAGAGACCACTATAGCTTTCGAAGCTATGACCTCTCTCTTTGTCTGTTTAGCCACCGAAACTACCGTAAGGTATTACTTCAGAGGATGATAGGTATTACTTCAGTGAATGAAGTGTAGTCTTGTACAATCTCAAGCTGACCGCTCCTGAGAAGAGAAGCTATGACCTGTGCCATCGGAATATTGCATAGAAAACATTAAATTTTCTGGTCGTTTCAAATTGACTATGTTATCGATGAAGAATATAGTCACTAGGAGGATCACAATTACACTTTCTTTCGGAACGGACATTGAACTATGACTACAATGCTAATTTAGCAAACTGCAAAGCACTTTCTTTTCTCGCAAGTAGCGCTGTCAAGCGGAAAGCTAGGGAATCAATCTAAGACCATAGGCGCAGTTAAAACTTCCTTTCTGGTCGGATTCTAGCCTTAAATCAACACTGTATGTTTCACGCAAGAGATACGAGAAAACCATTTCTATATTACAATAAATTAAAACCCCAATATCCTGATTATTTTTTAGTATTCAGAAATAATCATTTCTGAAGAAAATAGGAACTGGTTGGAAATTGATGATTTCGTCGAAATTGTCCTAGAACAATGATAAGAACTTGAATTGGGTAGTTAATATTGATCATATTTAAAATTACTTCATTTATTCATACGGGCATGTACTCGTTATAGAGTTGTGTTTAAAAAAATAATAATAATAAAAAGATATTTTTAGTTTATTTATGTTTTTTGATGTGGATGTGAGAACTGAAATTTAATTTTATGAATCAATAAAAGAGTGGGAATAAAGTAAAAGCACTTTGATTTTTTTTTTTTAAATCGCTATAAGGTTCAAAATATTTATCAAAAATAATAGTATAACTGCTACAAGCAATATTGTAATCAGATACAGTATAGTCGTTCTATTTCAATTCTCATCAGAAAAAGAACCATCTTGTACAAGATGGTAGCCTTTTTGTTACCATGCATATATTTATTGTTATTACTTTTTTACTTTACTAGAAGATAGATGTTACTACGCTGATTTCAGTGTAAATCAAAGTTCTGTAATTCGATCTTTTTATTGTGACATTAATAGTATAGAATTCAGTAATATGAAAATACAAATCCTATTAATGGACTAATTGGATTGTAATATTCATTTTTTCAGTAGATAATGCCAGTAAATGCCTGACTTTTTTGTGAATATAATTATTTAAAAATAATTATTTTAATATCAGAAGTTTTGTGAATCTAACTTATTGATAAACAATTAACATACGATAAACAGATCTTACCATCGTACTTTGAAACGTGTTATGGATTGTAATTACACTCGGTAAATAGATCAGACATCTCATGTTAATATTTTATTCATACTTCTGACCACAGAAATCCTTCATTGGGGTTATTCTAATAATCATTCACAAACAAATGAATGGAAGGACATCGCCATGAATATAGTAAGAAAGACAAAAAAAATTTCTATTTATAAAAAAACATTAAACTATGTTAACTATCTAAGATAAAGAAATAAATACATAATACATTAATAAACCTCATCAGGAACGTGTACTTGTTTTCTCTAAATTTCTATTGTTTTCATAACATTTTTCATTTTTAACTAATAGTTTTTATACAATGTTTTCTTTCATTTTTACACTATTGTTCTATTGAATTGCCTTCCCCTCCACCACTCATTTGCTTAAAAGAAATTACTATTGTATCTTCAAAATATGAATGAAATTTTTCTCATTTCTATTGCATAAACATTTTCTTTGACAATGGCCGATATTAAATTAAATTAAGAAAACAAAAACAAACAATTAAGTAAACAAAAATTAACGTTGCGGTCAGTAAATTTTCTTATGAGAAAACTGTCATTAATCCCAGTTATAAAAAATTCATCTAATAACAAATTTTTTTTATAACCTCCACATCTGCTATTTTAGCCATCCTACACTGAAATAAAATTCTGGGAAACTGGAAATGATCTAGACAGTGAGAAAGTACTAGAACAATTTAAACCTTAATATTTTTCACAAAAAATAATAAGAAATAAATATGTATAAAACACACAGGAAATCAGTAACATTTAAGTAATATAGAATACAAAATTGATAAATAATATGAGAGATAAAGGCCCAGAGCTACGACTTCAATAAGTCATCAAAACAAGCCATAATAAAAAATAAAAAAATGTAATAAAAGTTACTTCTTAATTACTTAAAATAAATGGCTTCACTTATTAATGAAATACCATTAGCAACAACATTAATGGAATTAATTGTTTCTAACCACCTTGTCAAACGAATAATCCAAAGAAAAGATGATTCTTTCTGGATCTAACACAAGGCACTTGAAAACCAACATCAGTTATAACAATGCGAATACTTCTTTTACCAGAGTAGCGAATGTAACATCCTGAAAAAATTACCGACTATTTAGGGAACTAAAACCCCAGAAACTACACCAGTTCTTATTATCAGAAGACGCTTCACCAAAGCCTCTGTATGTCAAAAATAAAAAAGACATCTTTGAACAGCTTTAGTTAAATTAGTAGTGTAGTTTTATTAAAGTTCATACTGGAGTGCCTTATTCAAGAACTGACCTAACCATTGTCTTATACCAGATAAAGGATTGATCAATCACCTTGAAACAAGCGACAGACACAAAGAAGTCCAAGCCAGGGATTCTCCTTACTTTGAAAGTTGTTTGAAAAAATATTAAACAACAGTTTGCAATCAAATAAAACAGAATAAAACATACAAGTTCATAAGTGCTTCTTCTTTACATATTTGATACTTACCAAACTCATAAAAATGTTGGTGTATTTATAGAATATGTAAAGTTAACGGTTTTTTCTAGAGTGAGGGGGCATTTTATTTACAATATACCATTGATGTATTACTCTGCAAAATCAACTGATGAACTTTACCTAAGTCAAATTTTGACATCATCAGCAAACAAGAGTGTATTAGTAGAAGTAAAGATGCCAATGTCATTTATGTAAAGAATGAAAAGCAGAGAACCCAAATTAGGATCTAAGGAACACACCAGATGGAGCAGTATACATACTAGAAATCTTACCCAACACCATTACTTTAAATTTATTCTAAAAGGTAGGACATTAGTCAACATATTACCTCTGATATCAGTGATAGTTCTTTCAAAAGTAAAGCATGAGGTAACTTGTAAAAGGTCTTCTGGAAGTTAACATATATAACATTCACTTGTTTCTTACACTCAATCTTAGGCCCATGAATGGTAATGGACCATTAAGATTAGTTAAGGTAAATCTCATAAGGCACAAAACTATGCTGACAACAAAACAATTATGAGACAAAACAAAGTATTAATATTAGTAGATAATTTTCTCAAAGATTTTTGAAACGACACTAATACAGGTATGTAATTCAGAATTAAATGGAGATGACCCTTTTTAGGAAGCGGGGAAACCAGAAAACAACAACTGGGGAATATTCCATTTATAAAACTTAAATTAAACAACCATTGCAATACTGCAACAATAAAATATAATTTTAACTCAGAACTTTGATTATGAGTGATGGAACACCATCAACAGCTGCAGCTCTAGATCTAAAAGACTTGATAACCCTTAATAGCTCCTCTTCTGAAATACCAGACACATTTGTAGTATTCATATTGTAATCTTCATTACAAACAACTATATATGCAGTATTATTCACTTAAAAAACGGAATGAAAACAAGAGCCATGTTCCTCGCGTAATTCTTCTGAATCAGTAATTATACTACTACCCTTTTTAATTGGCTTCACAGCATAGTTTTCATTTAGAAAGGCATTTCTATATGTATTTAAATACATTTAGTGGTCTATATTTTAAATTAACTCTGCAGCTCTAACTCTAGGAATTTTATCATCTGTTAAAAGTGTTCTTGCTTATCTTCAATACTCTGAAAAAAACGTTTATGACAGTTAGTATCATGGCTAGTTTTTTTATGCATCTTATGCTCAATGTTATTTTAATTTTAAGCACTGTTTCAGTCAATTCATTATAATGAGAAGGAGTTACATTAATGCCAGCAGAAGAAAAACTTATTTCAGTTCTGTTGCCTAGCAGAATAGTCACCTCAGTGAAAATCAGAAGTAAGCCTCTCAGAATTTCATTAAACTGCTTCCTCAGCTGTTATGTAAATATCAAGGGGATCTTGAGATACATCAGAAGACACAAAATTATCAGTTTCTGGGGCAACATCAACCTTGATAGATAATATAATATCAAGAACCTTTTTTACTAACATGATAATTAAACTGGTTCATACTAATGTTAGCCATGAAACCTAATAGAAATTAGATTTATTTTTTTTATAAAAATGAGCATTAGACTTAATAGAGCCATTCATCCAGTCATTGGGTGCATTGAAATCACTAATAACCAACACACCATAAAAACTTTACATCAATCTGTTTAGCTATTTTGTTGGTCTCCGTGGAGTGAGTGGTAGCGTCTTGGCCTTTCATCCGGAAGTCCCAGGTTCGAATCCTGGTCAGGCATGGCATTTTTCACACACGCTGCAATTCAATACCTTAACAGTGGTTCCAGAGGTTAAACAAAAAAAATGAAGAAATAAAAATTTAGCTATTTCATTAAAGTATGACTAAGTAAAATTTTGGGAGTATCAGACTAAAATAATGATTACCCAACAACAATTAATTCCATTTTTCATTTTCGCTTACATCCAGATAAATTTTAAATCACTCCCACAATAGCTTTGAACCAATGACTGAACTGTAACTAGAAAACCGCCACCAAATTTTTTTGCAGAAATATCGACTTGATGATCAGCTTTGTTTATCACAAAATGATGGAAAAATAATCAGTAGCCACAGAACTTTCATTCAAGGAAGACTCAGTGACAATATAAATATCAAATGGACTGTTCACTATGGACCTTATTACCATCAAATCCTTATTAAAGTTGTACTCATCCACCTCACCATGAAAAGAACTATTATCTGGTCTTTTTTACCCAGCTTAGTGCACTTTTTACCCAGCTTAGTGCTACTGCTAGTGCACTACTAACTGAAGCGGATCCAACAATGATGTTTTCAATCTCATTACATGTAGCAGTACAGTTAAACCTAAAGAGAAATAAATGTTTTTTTACCGTTACCAACTATAGCCTTTTTCTTGTTATTTTTTCTCGTCAACCATATATGAATAATCTTTGTTATTTACCTGAACAGAATGCAACTTGCCTGTCATTTTACTTCTTCGTTATGTTATTTGTTCATTTTTGTTATGGTCATCTTTTGATAGTATCCTTTGAGCGATTGAATGCACACAATTTATAGAATTTAATATTATATGCAGTTGCATATGTTGGAAATTTATGTACCATTATATATATTCTTGATACCTCAGACCAAACAACTAGGTTTTTTGTTTGTTTCATAATAATTTTTCCTTCAGTTTTGAGCAGAATCTACAATAAAGGATGAAATGAGTTAGAATGTTGGAGGAAAAGGATTCATAATGCTTCATTCACTACATATGGCAAGGATTCATTAGAAAAGGCTCTACAAAGTTGTAAGCAGGCAATAAATTTATCAGGTTTGTATTTAAATTTTTCTGATTGTAATCATAAATTATGAACTAGAGCAAAATTGTAAATTTATTTATAAATATAATGGGTCTTTCATTTTCAGCATAGAAAGTAAAATTTCATTAAAACAAAAAGTATATGTAATATCAATCAATTATTTTTATTTTAAAGCTTAGAATATTATATGTTTGATAAACATATAATATGTGGCTATCACAGTTTTGCTTAACAAAACCAAGTCTATCAATAAAATTTTGTGAGACTCTTCTCAGAAATCAGCTTGAATTCAACATATTAGCTTGAATTGCACTCACAAATCAGCTTGAATAACTAAAACTTGTTTCAAATATTTGCTTTCAAGTCATCAGTCATTCATGGTTGTTACTATAGACTTGTGACAACATAATCCTGGAAAAAAGTCTAAGTAAGTCAAATCACAATTGGTAGCCAATTGACCTTACCATTTTGTTTCACCTAACCAAATTATGACCTTACCAAATTATTGGATCACCTAACTTTTGACACAATATTTGGTCTTTGTTAGCAGCTGTGTGGCATGTGGCACTATCCTCTTGAACCATATCTCATTCAATTAAATATTTCCAAATTTGCTGAAAAAAATCACAAATCATAGCTCGATAGCATTGACCATTTACTGAAACAGCATCTCCTTGCTCATTTTTGAAAAACAATTGGCCCAGTAATGCCACCAGCCTATACCAAACCAGACAGTGGGCCAGATCAAACAGTGATTTTGTTCGGATATAATGATCGCTTTTGAGTCATTTGTGGGTTGGAATCATCATAAATACAACAATTTTGCTTGTTTACAAAACCATCAAGCCAAAAATGAGCCTCATTGAAAAGATGATTTTTTTATGAAAATTTAGATTCGCTTTGCATTTATAGAAATATTTTCTTGAATCCTTGAATTTCTTTTGTGAACTGTTATTTTAACATCAAGTAGAGAATAATTTTCTTCGAAATGTTTAATAAAACGATGAATTGTGTTTTTCTTTGGCCGATTATAAACCAACAAATATCGCGATGCGCACGAAAGACGTAACCGATTCCATATTTCGGTAACAAATTTTTACAATTTGTAAACGTTATGGAGACGGCGTAGCATTCCATGATGATTTGTCATAAACTACTGAATACAAATGATGCTTGAAAAATAAAAAAAATAAAAAATTAACGTAGCCACAAAAATCTGTCAATTTTTTGCACTCAATTTGAAAGACCCCCTTATGTGTAATAATAATTCAATAATTTATAGAAAAAAATATTTGAAGTTTTGGAAAACCAAACTCAATGAAGCCAATATTATTTCAAGATTGAACTCAACATTATTATGTCCCAGATCCACTAACTTTTTCATCCGTTCTTTAATCTACTAGTATGAAAGCGTAAATTTATTAAATTAATTAGGTATTCCCTTTTATTCGTTTTTTTTTTTTTTTTTTAGTGAATCGTTCCTGCGATCATTAGCCAATTCAGATCCTCCATCGAATTGTTTAAATTTTTGGATTTTTTTTTATAATCGTATTTAAGAATGATTAATAAGAAAATCAGATTAGAATTAAGTAATCAATATTGTTATAAAAAAAAACCACGTTTAATTTTGTTTTCACAAGTAAAATTGGTTTCTCAGGGTCACAGTTCCCACAAAATAAAACATAATGACGAATAATTATTATCATCATAAAACTAGATAAAAAATACAAAGCTAAATCCTATTGGAAATTTTAATTTTCTTTTTACAACAGATTTCACGGTTTTACAATTTTTTTTCATCTTTAATCAAATACACATGGAAAAACCAGCAAATTCTGGCAGTATAAAAGAGATAAAGAAAAATTAAACATTCATTTATGGGATAAAATTTAGGAAATAAACATTTTCTATTTATGATTATACGAGTAATTATATAGATATTGCCATTTTTTTCATAATTTATTTCTTAAATAATTTTAGGCAAATTTATTTAGACTTGCTTCGGACTTCACATCACTTTTTTTTCTTTATATTCTCTTTTGTATATATCGCTTTCATTACTACCTTTCAGGTTTTTTTTCCAGTATTAGTAAATATCAAATATCGTT
This sequence comes from Zanna intricata, assembly GCA_010016005.3. Lineage (NCBI taxonomy): Eukaryota > Metazoa > Arthropoda > Insecta > Hemiptera > Fulgoridae > Zanna > Zanna intricata. The sequence goes on from JAAAKQ030476687.1 coordinate 17,058, forward strand.
ATTTATGAAACATATGAGGAGAGAAAGAAATAATTTTTCACCCAGGACATTTATATGTAATCAAATAGGGCCTACTTATATGGTGCTAAAATACTGCAAAAAATGAAGCAAAATTGAGAGTAATCCATTGATCTGCAGGAAAACATTGTTGCTAATAGTTATTTTCTTCTCATCTTAATAGTCAATAGTATGAGAAGTGAAGAGGAAAATATTAGATCTTGGGTATCTTTCTCATGCTTTCTAATCATCTGTACGTCTACCGATTAGAATTAACCTGTTCCTCTATCGATGGACTGGCTGCATTAGGTTTTTCAACGAACGTAATGCACTCAGTCTATCCTTCTTTCTTCATCAGTGATTATCCTGTTGTCTTAAATTTTTAATGAAGCACAATCATTCTTATGCAATCTGAAGTCCGCGAAGAAGAATGGTTGAGGATAATACATAGAGGATAGTACTTCATGAAGTACTCAGAGGATAGTACTTCAGAGGAAGTACTCAGAGGATAGTATCTTCATGAAATGAAGTACTATCCTCTGAAGGATACTACTGAGGGATAGAAATAAATAGAAATAAATAGAAGAATGGTTACTGAAAACAAGCCCCATTAATGGTATCGAGAAAGTCACAAAATCTTATCTAAGATTTAATACCTCCCAAATAAAAGTTCAATAAGGCAAATATTTACATGTGGTTGAGAAGATTGAATCTTGATAGCTGGCTCGGGTTATGTGCTAGAATACAAATTTACCTAAAAACTACTAAAGAAAGAAGGAGAAGATGCGAAAGAACGAAAAAACAGAAGGCTGTCTAAGAATAGAGAATAAGAATAAGAGAATAAGGCTGCAGAGAATATTGAGTGATGGTTGCATTATATAGTGGGGCTTTGGATTGTTGAGGAAGAGAGGTTTAAAAGGGATGGTGAATAAGAAGAAAGACATATTGAGAGGAAGTTGAGGCGCTATTTTGGCCTGAAAAATATCGTAAGTAACCGAAGAAGTTAGTAATTAAAATTTCGATTGTCAGTACGCCATAGTTTTTGTCTCGAACAGTAGAAACTTCATACCAGGGGCAGTTTTATTCTACGAACTCAAAAATACATTCATACCTGGAAAAAAGACGCGTGAAGAGAAATTTATTCATTGTTTATTTTTGTTTCTAATATCTCATTTATGTTGACTGTTGTTATAAATAATGGTAAAAAAGTACCAAAAATTCACTGAAATCGAATCCAAGTTAGGGTGATTATTAAGAGCTAAAATATTCATCATTGCAACAACTAACTGAAGAACAAATTAGATGTAAAAAATATTTCAGACAACCAATAATCAGAAATAAAAGTTCCTTTATGGAGAAGAAACAACATCCAGTTTTTATGGCCCGTGGTTAGTTTTGGTTTCCATTACTATCCTTTTCAATGGATCTCTGCCATTGGTACTATCTCCCTATTTTTTAGCGGTATTATAATTAAATCAACCAGGATTAGGAGGCCAGGTTTACTTGATAATTAGTTCAGCTCCAGGCTGGGTTTTTTGCACAACTACCGGTTAAGGAACGAACAGAGTTCTAGGACAAATCCAGCTGTCCCATCAAATCCCAACAGTGTCAAGAACACAGTGATAAAAAGAGGCTTCAATGAGCGACAGCAAAATTCCAAAAAACATAGTAAATGGTAGGGAGGGATCCCAGGATAAACGTCACAAAGGAACGCGTACAATTAAAAGATACTAAAAGTTTCATACAAGGAATACTTTAGATTTTTGAAGTAGGCATTCCCATCCGTAATCCTTCGAGAGATCTAGGCGATATGTTGCTGATGAATGATTTTACGTAGACCAGACTTATACGTGCTGGAAGAGACTACTTTCCTTTCATGAAAGCCGTAGGATTCCAAAAAGAAAACCCTCTCTTATCCTCAGAACCTTGTGGTATGTGGAATCATCTAACTGAATAATACGAACCATTCAGCCAGATCACCTTTAGAATGAATCTCCAATCTTGAATCTTTCTAGCTTTTAATTCTTTCAGATTTAATTAATTTCATTATATCTTCACCATCAATTAATTCATCTACTTTTTTAAAAAAAAATCGCCATTTTACAATCACCTTCCTTAATCAAGCCATAAATTTTTCCGTCATTTTTTTTACCAAATATATAAGCAGTATTATGAATGTGAAATCAGGCAAGAGTATGGATGCAAAAACGCTATTTACAGAGAAAAGTGCTGAGTGAAGGATTTGATTATGGATTAAAAATGACGGCCGACTTATGCTTCTAAAGAAAAACAATAAGATTCACAAACTATAACAGAAAAAATTATAAAAAATTAAAGTAGAATATTTTTTAAAGTAATGAATAGGTTTTTTTTAATATATATTGAACATTAATACCAAAGAGAAAAGATGAAAAAGAAACAAGTTATTCTTTATATACTCATGTGGAAATTTAGAATTCAACGAATCCAAATTTAGAATTCATCGGGTCCAATTAAACAAAAAAAAAATTTAAGAATGATTAAAAGAAACTTTACCTGATGGAAAGGAAAATGTAATAACTACATGTAGAGGTTAAAAAACTGAAATTGATTTCATTTTATATAAACGAAATTAGTTAAAATAATTCTTAAAAAAATAAAAATAATATAAGGCTGTATTTTCTACTCTGATTTAGACCTCGGCTAGTGGTGGCCTAAATGGCAAATCTATTCTTAAAACTTTCTTTTAAAAGAAATAAATAATAAATTAAAAAAAAAAAAAACAAACTAATCTGGTAATAGTGGTCGGTAATGTTTAATGAAAACGAAGTGTCACTGAAAACTCGAATATAAGTTGTAAAAACTGCGGTTTTAAAGACTTATTTTAGAGAGTAACACAATCTACGGATCTGAAACATTAACTAAAGATTAAGTATAAAACAGTACAAGCCTGGGAGTCAGAGTGAAAACTCCAAAGGATAATATGAAAAGAAAAAGTCGTTCGATACATGAAGATTGTTGTAAGCTGTCACAATAAAGAAAACAAAATGCTATTTATACTCGCATTGAACAGCCAGTGACTATTATAAAAGGGTGATACGAAGAGCATTTGTATAGGGAGAAAGATGAAATTTACACACGCGATAGGAAAAGGAAGAAACAGAACATTGTTTTTTTATGCATTGAAACAAATTTTCATCGATCTGTCTCGGATTAAAAAAAGCAAGATAAGACACAAGATTTCAGTTTAATTTTATGAGAAGTAAATACCACAATATTATGTTGTTAGTATCAAAGAGAATTAATAAGGATGGTCTACGTTAAGAAGAAGAGAAGTAATGCAGAACAATCCACGAAAAGAAAAACTCAATTCTGCAGATCCCCTTCCTCCCGTAATCTCTTGGAAGATAAGGGGAGTTTACCCAAAAAGGAACAGTAGAATTTTGATCGATGATTTCGCGTCGAGCAATTTAAATTACAGTGTAAAAAAATTATTTTCCTCCAGGAATAGGTATTAGGAATCTGAAAATTCCGAAAGAAATAATCTTATCCATGCCTTGAATTGTATACATTGTATGGAAATAACCATTGAGTTAACTCCAAATCCTTCAGCTAGACCCAAAAGATGTCTTTTAATTTAAATAAACAGCTACTTTTTTAATAACATACGTTCTTATGTTTGGTGAGTCCTCTTATTATAAATTATTGCTTACTTACCATTCGTTTAATATGTGTTTTATACTTTTCAAAGATATAAAAATTATTAACGATTATTTATAAAGATGCATTAAAAAATGCCCTCACTTTCGTTATTGTTGATGTGAAGTAATTATAGAACTGTAATATTATTTGGATTGTAATTCTTTATTTCAGTTAATTCTCACGAAAATTATTCTAACAGAAGTTTACGTAAATTGGGAAATCTTATTATGAACCGATAAGCAAGCGACATTGTTAAGTTTGTTGATAGAGATTTATTATTTCAAGAATCTATCCAGTTGATGTTTCCAAAATATATATATATCAATAGTTATCTGGTTGCGAATAGTAATTACACTTACCTACTTACCTGACAACTTACCAACTACCTAACAACACTTAGCTCAATGTACATCATCAAATATGCTTAGGCATTAAATAATAATTACATGCAGTTTAGGGGGAGATCGAAACAATATTTGTTCATCTATTAATTTACAAATATTTTTAAAAAATTTCGAACGGTACAAAAACATTTTTTTAAATAATTTAAATAAAAGCCTCTTTTGAACTACACTTCGATCGGCGTCAGGAATTCCAAGGTAATCGGCAAAATATGGAATTTTTTGAAACATCTACAATGAAAAATAATTACAATTATTTTTGTCTATCATTGTCAGAAGCACCGAAATTTTAGGATTCTAATAAAACAAATGTCCAAATCGCATAGAAACGCATGAGAAAAAATCATGAAAGCCATGAAAGGTTTCCTTTGCTGATTTCTCTGAGCCGAATATTGTTGTACGGTTAGAATTCAAAATCCATAGAAAGTCAGTAGATGTTCAACTCTGCAAGGAACACCTTTACTCTGTTACCTACAGCAAAGATAGTGGACTTACAGCCCACTAAAATCTCTTAGAAAAAAAAATCTCTTAGAAAGCAATCATTTACGGTACAATTTGTCTCATATTGAAGTATAAAAATAAAATTAGATGGTCACTTAAAAATTTGTAATTTTTTAAAAATTCTTGATCGATTTAGAATCATCATCATAACGCTGGATCGTAATTATATTAATTTTTATTATAGGTTTGGTAATTTTATAAGATCCGAGAAATCCCAAATTATTTGGAAATGTTGTTAATTACTATTAATTGAATTTAATGCCTGTGTCAGATTTACTTTCATCTTAATGTAGTTCATTCATAATAAAATTCTTTCAGGATTGGTCAGATCAAATTGGAGTAGATAAGTAATAAATTACAGTTTACCGCCTTTAGTAATGAAATTATTTTATTGAAATAAAATCGTCACAAAATCGAATACGTAATATGAAAATTTACTAAGGACTTCGACTTAATTAAAATTGATAAATTCTCTACTTAAATAGTTAATCTTTAATAGTTCTTTAATTTAATCTTTAATAGTTTTAGATATAATCTATTGTGTGTTTTTAATAGAAGAATTTTTAAATATAAAAAAAAATATCATCATCTCGGACATGGTCATCCGTGTTTTAATCAGATAGATGAAATGATAGCTAATAAAATATCGCGCCCTTGTAGCGAACCCACTTCAGACCAGGTGATCAGCATGATACAGTAAACCAATTAGCCTGTTTTATTACCGTTAGTGTAAATATAAATGCGGATAAAATCTATAATATACTATATAATATTGTTTAAAAGACTATATTAAATAATACAATATTAATATAATTCTATAATTTAATATTATTAAATTATATAAATTATAATATAATTATTAAAACGTTTGTACCAAGTATTTATTACTTACTACGAGTGTATTGTAATTATCCTATACTTAGTACAATACTGGTCATACCGGTATTGTTACAATACGTTTAAGTATAATACAATATTAAAACTACAATATAAAATATAGTTTAAAAAATTATACTAAAATAATCAATAAATATCCCTGAATTTAAAAATGAACTTTATAATAATAATGCCCTGGACATAATTCAACCACCTGTCCGTGGAGTTACATTTAAGCAGATGTCAAGGGCAAACCCATCGGGTTGATCTAGTGGATAACATGACATCGCAAATCACCTGATTTCGAAGTCGAGAGTTCTAAGGTTCAAGTCCTAGTAAAGATAAAAATTTTTATACGAATTTGAATACTAGAT